>JPFL01000123.1:97111-158169 GCA_000733385.1 Paramecium biaurelia
TTTATTAGCTAATAAGTAAAAAATCATATTAAATTGAAAGATGTAAGTTATAAAATAATATCCCTTTTGAAACTACTTATTCTATGAGGAATTGATGTGAGATTAAAGTATAAGGAAAATATTTAAGAAAATTCTATCATTTGATTCAGGGATTTTAAGTAAAAAGCAATAGAATTTTATATTAAATTTATGAATGCTTAAACAGTGAGGCAAATCATTTTCATATTTTAATAATTGATTAGAGTGCAAGAATTATTTAAAGCATTTTGGAAGATAATTTTAATATCCAGGAAATCAGGAGAAATGAAGATAAATGAAACTAATTTATTATTACATGAAAAGTAATTATTCTATATAGGGTTGTCTTTCATTATTAGAATTGAATCTGAAAAACAATTAATTGATCAAATTTTGCTTATTTTAATTTATAAGTAATTAGAAAGTTAGTTAGAATTATATACTAATAATTATATGTATATATTCTTCTTTAATAATTAATTTATTTATCATGTCAATAACTGTTTCAACTTGTTAGCAAATATGTGGATCACCACTCAATCAAAGTACTGCAAAAAACTTATGGACATTTTCGAAATCAGATAGATTTGGCAATTTGGCAAATCCTGTTAAGTATCGGATATGAATTAAAAATTAGTTGTGGGAAGGCTTTTTATGACTTACCAACATAGATAGAGAAGCGATCAGCTGGAATAGGGAAAGGAACAAAGTAAAGTGATTGAATTATATATACAAGAACTGATTTTACAAAAGTAGCCTTTACAACTCCATCTCCATAATAATATAATATAACAAGTGATGTTGAGTTCAATCAAAAGAAGGCAAAGGGAAATAAATTTGGTATGAGTCGAGAGAAAATGGCTAGTACTGGAATTCTGGGAAATTTGAATTCAAAGACTCCAGGTAGAAACATCAATATTATTGTAGCTCCTGGAACTTATGATTTAGGTTCGACTTTAAGTGATGTTCGTTATACAATGAGATAGAGACCCAAGACCAATTTTATGGTATTAACTGGCAAAGAAATTCCAGGACCAGGAACTTATGAATCATTACCAGCTGTAAATCCAGTTGGTAAGTATCCTATATCTAAATACAACAATTCTTGTGCTACTTTGTTCAATCCAAAGAATTCTAAAAGATTCGTTAAGGATTTTTGTAAGCATCTATAAGTTAATTATAATAGCTACTAACTTATATGCACCTGGACCAGGAACTTATCCAGTAGATAAAACAGGAATTCAAAAAGATGGACATTATTTTATTTCAAAATTTCACTCTTCAAATGTTAGAAGTTTTCCAAAAGAATCAAGAAGAACAGGATCGGTTGGAAAAGGTATTTTGATTATTATTAATGTTTGTATCAGCTGGGACACCTGCTCCAGGAAGTTATAGGTTGCCATCCGAATTTGGCTATTACGAATCAAGACACAAAGCCAATAGGAGTGCAGGAGATATGGGAGAAACCAAACCTTAATAATGATTATCATAATAAATATGAATATATATATAAATTTCAGTACTTAAATCCTATATTTAGAATAACTATAACTATTGAAAATGATTAATCAATAATTTCTAGCAATTTCAAATCTGGAAATTATAAAATCAGGATTCCAATAATTTAGAGTTGTTTTATCGAGTTTTAAGATAATAACTGTTCATTATTTAGTAACTTACTAATTTACTATGTTTTGTATATGTTTTTACTCCAAAGTTGGCAAATAAAATTAATGAATCGCATTAACATAAACATATAATTTTATTAATAAATATTTAACGTCTTCATGGATTAACAGATATCTTACTTCTAAACCCAATAATTCCTAGAACCTAATCAAGATCCTCATAAATCCCAAAGGTCCTAATCTAATACAAGAGATCTATTAACATCTCCTAATATTGTTTATGTTACCAGAAATATTCCCCAACAACAAAGTCAACCACCTATTAGATTAGAAACTCAACAATTGAAACCCTCTTAATCTTAATATAATATAAAGGTTTAAGAGATAGTTAAAGTAATGGAGCCATCAAGAGAGGAGCTAGATTTTTATAAAAATAAGTGTTCTCTATATGAAAAATAAATCCAAGAGCTTTCGAATGAAATCCATAGACTTAAAAGTACTTGTTAAGAGAAAGTAACTTATATTGAAGACACTCATAGAATCTAATAATTAGAAACCAATCTATAATAATATTAAATTGAACTTAATAGAGTGAATACTTTACTTAGAGAAACTACAAATGAATCAGAATAATTAAAGATTAAAGTATCTCAAATGACTTAATAATTTATGGCATTTCAATAACATTAAGTTGAATCTGAGAGAGTTAAGAAGAGTTCTTAAGAAAATGAACAATATTGGTAGAATGAAATTTAAAGATTAAATGTACTTGTCTCTCAAAGTCAATCTCAATTATAGTAAATGTAAAAAACGTTGATCGATTCTAAAAAGTATGAACAATCATACATCCAATAATAATAAGTCTAAACGTAATTGACAACTGAACTTGAAAGAATTACAGTTATACTTAAATAAAAATCAGAAGAATATGATCAATCTAAATAAACATATATTAAAGAAATTGAGATTCTCTCTAAACGTATAAGAGAGTCTGAATTAGAAATTTAAGATCTAAGGAATAGAGAAGTCAATTATAAATAGAGTGTTGATAATCAATATAGGGATAATTAAATTCTTTCAGATAAATATATGAATGAAATGGGCAATAAAAATGAAGAGATTTCTAAATTATAATCTATTATTCAAACTCTTTAAATGACTTTATAGGATACTACCAAATATTAAGAGTATGAAATTAGATCAAAATTATAAAATGAAGAAATTAATAATCTTAATTAAAGAATTAGAATGAAATAAGATGAATTAGATAAGCATAAATAATAAATTATGATTTATCAGAATTAATTATAAGAGTGTCAAAAATATACAGATTATGAAATTAAATATTAAAATTTGGCATAAGAATATGATAGAGTTAACAATTCATTAATGATCAAATTATAAGAAAATGATTAATTAAGAAATTGTATATCCAAATTATAGATCACTCTTAATGATCATTATAAAGTAGATGATTATGAAAATAAAATTGGATTATAAAATCAAGAAATTGATAGATTACATTAGAGTCTATAACATAAAGCAGAAGAAATAGATAGATTTATTAATGAAAATAATAGAATGTCTTCTTTATTAAGGTAAAGAAATGAGGAACTTGAAAATTTGAAATTCAAATTATAAGATATTACTTAATTGAAGGAATATCAATAGAAGTTTGCTTTACTCAGTACAGAAATTGAGAGATTGACTGTGTAATTGAGAAATAAGAATGAAGAAATTGAAAAAATTAGATAATAATTTTCTTAATTTTAATTGAATGAAGCTCACAAATTAAAAGAATTAGAATAAAAGAATGTTGTATATTCTACTGAAATAGAGAGATTGAGTAACCTATTGAAAATTAAATTATAAGAAATAGAATAAAATAAATTGACCATTAAATAATTGTAAGAAGAATGTGACAATTCAAAAATTAAATAAATCAATTAATAGGAGATTACAATATATAATGAAAAAATTATATAGCTAAATTAGGAGGTTGATTCTTGGAAGGCATAATTTATTAATTTAAATAGAGAATATCATAAGTAGTAAGAATAACTTATTTTATCAAATGCAGAACTTGATACCTTTAAAAAATAGAAAAATGGATCTTTTAGAGTAAATTAATATTTTTATTTTAGGTTGAATCATATGAGATTGTGAAGGAAAATTAAAATTCTAAAATATCATCATATCAATATGGAACATTAACTACAAGGAATATATGAGCATTTAAATTATACTATACATTTATATATAAATTAATATCAATTTTGAGAGTCCTTCTGGAGTCATTTGAAATTTAATCTTTAATACTAGAATATTTATAAGTAAGTACATAAAAAGTATATTTGAAATGGAAGATAGCAAGATTAGACCTTTAAACTAGGAAAAGAAGAAGTAAAATAAGAAAAGACTAAGTACAATAGAAAAAGAAATATCATAACCTTAAAGAGTTATGTGTTTATTAAAAACAATATATATTTAACTTTATAATTGAATAAAAGTTATAATTTTAATTCCGTTTTTATTTTATAATATAATATCTGCATAACTTAAAATCTTTACGAACTTAGAATCTTTAATAATAATAAATATATGAATCGAAATAGCTATTCAGATTAGACTTGTTAACTTGTTTTAAAAGAATAATCTAATGTTTAATGTCCTTTAAAGCCTAAAATTCCATATGCTTTTGAAAATACTTTTTATTAAGATTTCGGTCAAGCAAGCTATCTAACCAAATAACCTTCTGATCATTTAAAACATAATAAGCTCTAGATTAATAACAATGATAGATAGTGTTGTGAAAAATTTGAATAGGCATCTCAATATTATGAATCTACATTGCAATCTCAAATTGTCACTATGTTCCAATTAAATGAATTAATCGATTAACATTCAAACCTTCTCGAAACATATTTGGAAAAACAAAAAATACATATTGATAAGCAAAAATTACAGTTGTTTATTAAGAAGAAGATAACTCAAGTTTATTATGGAAATAGAAATGGGAGCAATAGAATAAGCTAAATCAATAAAGAGATTAAAAAATAAAGTGTGTATTATTAATATTAATAAAAATAGTGAGTTGAAGAAAAAAATAAAGCATCTTGAAGAAACACTTGTGAGGACAGACATTTATTCAATTACATAAGAATTAGAATCTTGGAAGAGCAAATATCAAAATTTAACAAAAATTCACTAGGAAACAGCAGAGAAGCTAAAAGGATTTGAGATTGAATTGGAATAATTGAATTAAAATTCATCAGTTGATGAAAGTCAATTGTCGGTACATATTTTAGTTAATTATAATTAGAAGAAGACCACAGAAATTTCTACGAGAAGAAGACAAACTAAAAAAGTGGAGTTAATGAATTGAATTTAATAATAATTATTTTAAAAATATGTTTATAAATTTTATATTTAATATAATAATAAAATTCATTTTATAAGAAATGATCTATTTAATGATGATCTTCTTCTTAGATTTTTTTCAAAATAATAATCTTCAAAAGCATTTAGGTTTTAAGATATCAAGAAACCTGTTTGATTGATGATTAATTAATTTTCTTAATCTTCATATTGAATTTGAGAAACATCGAAATTGTCATTATTTAATGGTACATATGGTGCTTGTAAGACTTTATTAATTAGTTTATCCCAAGGATAATCTCTAAGCCATGGATGATTTTTTACATCTGTTAATCTATGAGATGGCTTTCGTTAAATCAATTTATTGATAAAATCAATAGCATCCAAAGACCAACCTTCTAATTTCTATTTTATTTAAGCTTATTTAGCAAGAATATTATCTCTTATTTCTTTTCTATTTTATCCATAATAAGGTCTTTTCCCAAACATTAATTCATATGCTATAACTCCCAAAGAATAATAATCTGCTGGTATACCATGTTCTAATCCACACATAACTTCCGGTGCCATATACCCTGGAGTTCCACTTGTATCAATATTTAAATTGTCTAATTTCCTCGCTACTCCCAAATCTGTAATTCTTACATACCCTTTGGAATCTAAGACTAAGTTTTCAGGTTTGAGATCTCGATGAATAATGTGATTTGAGTGTAAATATTCCAAACCCACAATAACACAACAAATAATGAACTCTGATATTGGTCAAATTATACTTGTTTATTCTTCATTAAATCTTCTGTTTCGTCCCAAATGATATCTTAAATCTCCTCCTTACAAGTAATCTAATACTAGATATATGTTGTATTTATCTTAGAAGGCAGCAACAACATTTACAATAAATTAATGATTGAGGTTTTATAACAATCGCAATTCATTAATAACTGAAATCACACTTCGTTTATAAATAACTAAGGCTTTACTCATTTCTTTCATAGCATAATATTATGATTTGTAAATGACTTTCCAAACTTTTCCAAAACCACCAATCCCAATAACATATTAAAGTTGAAAATGTTTTCTACTCAATGAAGGAAGTACAGACTATTAAGTTTATGGTGGCTTTGTATTCTATTCAAAAGAATTATGCCTAGAATTTAAAACAAACCTAATTGGAGATATATTTGTTGTCTTTTTCTCCTTTGAATTGTTTCTAGTCTGATATTCTGGTTTAAAGAGAACTCTTCCTAAAGAAGATCCTGGTTTTTAATTTCTATAGGGAGATGTATGCTTTCGCATATAATTTTATTTACTTATTAGTTTTTTAAGAAAAATATTTCATTAGATAAATTTTAAATATAGTAAATTTTGTTGAATGGTCTCTTACCTATTATATGATAATATTCTTTCTATCACATATAAATATAAGTGAATAAATAAATATTTAAATAAGAATAAAGTCCAATAAATTAATCTAATTTTATCATAAAAATTAATATGAATTAGTATGGATTAAATGAAAAATTATCAGAGGAATAGAAAAGGAAATTACATGAATTACATCTAATCTAATAAAGAGAATTATCTGAATTAATTAGAAGACATTAAGAGGAATAATTATTGATATTTGAATAATGGAAAAAGGAAGAATAACAATCTCATAACCAATCCAAAAATTTTTCTATTAAAGATGATTAAAATTTTATTCTCAACTATAAACCATATACTTTGAGCTAATATAAACTATTAAAATTATAACCTATTTTGAGAAATCCAGGACAAGGATTGGGTCCAACATTATCAATTGATAAATGGTAGTAATAAAAAGAGAAAATGGATAGGATGCTTGAATTTGCAGAGCATGTATCACCTTAACATATCTTAAGGTCAAAGCAGAACATAGACATTTTAAATAAAAAATCTCCAAAAGTTAACCAAAACAAGTAACTGTTAGATAAAAAGGTTTAGAATTTGCAAGAAATATATTGAAACCTATTGAACCTTCACCTATGAGAAAAAAATCAATATCAAAGAATTCAGTAGAGAATGATGAATTATTAGAATATGAACTAAGAAATCAATTATTAAAAGAATAGATAGGTAAAATGAAGTGATTTCTTTTCTTTTCATGTAAATCAATAAATTATATACACTAAAAATGAAGCGTATTTTTAAATTAAATTCATATAAATGGTCTCCTTTCTCCTGGCTTTATTATAAATTCTCTCTTTTTACTTACCTTATCAAATGCTGAATTCTATTCATATCTTCCAGGTCCAGGAGTAAAACTTAAAGATTAAAATGGATTCTTCTTTTCACCAATCCCCAATGAAATTTTCTAATTTTTATTTAGTTATATTTCTTACTGAAAATCGATTAGGAACAGTCAATGAAATTTATGGTTAATAAGTTTCTGGTCCAGGAACACCATTCTCTCTTTGATCATTTAACATCTTTCCTTTGCCCTTCAATTAAAACTAATATCTGTGTTAACCAAGATCTTGACGTACATTATATTCTCCAGGACCTCAAAATTATACATCAGTAAACTACCTGGTAAGAATTTTGCCACTTCAGGAGCTTGATGTTTATTATAAGGAAGATAAGTCTTTGAGTATGCTTCCCATGACAATCCAAATGATCTTTTTAATTAATCTATTCCAGGCTCTTATCTCACTTGATATCTATCAGGACTTGGGAATTCTTTTGCATTCACTTTTTGCCATTCATATTAAAAAACCTTCTTATTACCAAAACCTTATTGAGTGTATCTAAAATAATTATGAGATTAATTTTTACAACCTTTTTCCTAATTATGATGGTAATTCCAATTTGGTTGGTAATTGAAATTGAGATTGAGTGTGAAATCTATTTGCCTTAGGAAATGAGATCTAAGGTGCAGTATGTCTCAAAGTACTGGATGAGATATTTGTACCTAATCCAACACTGTTTAAAAATAAGGTGTTTGTACTAAAAAACTATTGACTACTTGTATTAGTTTCTCCAGGTTCGGTAATTACTCATAATAAATGCTTAACTTCCTACCTTTATGTTATTATTCCATCAAATTAATTATATAATTATCATTATAAAATAAAACTTAATATTTGTTTATAAATAAAATTTTATGAGTCAGTTGAAATTTGTAAGATCGAAGAGTACCACCAGATTAAATCCCTTAGGCAGACTAAAATAATAATTAAAGTCAGTTTAGAAACCTGGGAAACTCCATGTTAGTGTTGGAAGAAGTAGGTAATCTTCATAAGCCAATGAAGAATTACCCATTTCAACACCAAAACAAAAGATGGATTTAAAATTGCCTCATCTTCATTAAATCAATGAGAATACTGTTCAACTATAAGAATCAATTGGATGGTAATCTTTACTACCACTATCTCATGATACTAGGATAACCAACGATTCAAAAAAACCATTAATTTAAAATTAATACAATGAAAATTGGGGAAATATTTACAAATAATAGCACTATTATACACAAACAAATTATTGTTCACCTAAATTAAGTGAAAGTGAAAAAATTGATAAATTAGATACTTTTTAAGTCAAATCAACCAAATTAAATTCATCAGATCACTAATCATTTTCTGTCTGTGATGTAAATACTACTTCAAAATTTAATTTCAATTAAATAACACTTAAATAAAGTTAACTAATTAATTAATAATAATTATAGAATCCTAATATTGAATAATATAGATTATATAACTCTACTAATTCTAATACAAAATTAAAAAATTAAAATGAAATGTAAGAATAAATTCAAAATTCATAAAAAAATTAAAAATTTGAATCAATCATATTAGATATATATCCAACATTTACAAAAAAGAATTAAGTTAAAACTTAACCTATTATTGAATAAAATGAAGATGAAGAATTTCAAGGAATGAAATGCAGTACTTAATCATCATCCTAAAGATAGATTCCAAAATTCTATAGTTAAATTTTAACTGATAGATCATTTGTTCTAAATGCTCCTAAAAAATTTCACGAAACTGAAATTTAAACTAGTTTTACTTAAACTCCTCAAATTGAAACTGTTCAACCTTCTAAATTAAATTTATCTTGTAAATCTACTACAAATGTTTCAGTTTAAACAAAGTCTAAATAAAAGAATTTAGGATTATTTTAATATCAATTATCATACTTATCCCCAAAGGCCAATAGAAATTTCTTAGAGACTGATTTATTATCATTAGATGACTTTTAATCATAAATTATTTATGAATCTTAACAAGGAGATGAAAACAAAATTAAAAATTAAATGTTAAAAGAGATTGACTTAAATAATAGGTAATATATTCTCATAATTAAGATCATAAGTTTTGAGTTAAAAGAGTAATATTTATATGGCAAAATAATTACTTTTAGATCCTGAAGATGATTCCTAACCTTTCTATTTATAAGCTGAACCCAAAGAAATTAATTCTAATTTATTCGATAAGAAATCTAATAATAAAAAGAGTATTTCCAAAGATTTTACACATAATAGTTGTACAAGCCTATCTAAAGGTAAAATAGAAAAAAGTACTTCATTTTAAAGTGTAAATTGTTACAAAGACCATTTGAACATCTTAAAAAATTAAAGTTGTCAAAATAATAATAAAGTTGTTTAGAATGAACCTTATATAGTTTAAGACAACAAAATCAATAAATAAAAATATCCTCTTAGAACTTCATAAAGTAATTAGAATATAAAGAAATAATAAAGATCAAAATAAACAAAAAAATATTGAATATATAAAACACTTATTTAATCAATCTATGTAAATGGTAATCTACAATCATAATTGCTAATCCAATTTTCCCATGTGTTTTTATTTATCTTAATTATTGTCTTATCAGTTTTAATTCTTTAATACAGCTAATTTCATTAATATGTTTCTTTAAAATGCAAAAACACATATAATTAATACATTTTATTTTTTTTACCCAAATCCCAGGTGAAATCTTTATCCATTTTATATTTGTATTAAAAATATCACTTACTATATTTTTTAATTACAATTTGAATATGTTCTCCTTTAATTTAGCATATTTTATCTCCATTTTATCAATGATTTGAGTTTATCTATATATTTGATTAGCCTTTATAATGTAAATCAAATAAAATTATTCATTAAAAATTATATTATATTTAATTTATTCGACTAATTATAGTTAGCATAAATTTGTAGATTTAATAAATATACTTCAGAAATTTAACATCTTTTCTTCAATTTATCTAAACTTTAGATTGATGACTTGGAGTGGAGAATATATCATACTCTAGGCTTATTGATCTAGATAATAAACTTTGTATGTTTTCTAAAGTAATTTATAGGTATAACAACAGGATTCCCCATTTATTTTATTAAGTAAACACCTATCCACATATTGAAACAAGGATTTAATAAATTTATCATACTAATAAATATATTAGATGAAGATAATACTCTATTAGATTTAATGAAACAAATCTTCATTTAAATTTTGTTGTTGGTCCATTTTTCTTACAATTCTACCAAAATATCTTGAAAACTTTAATGATCCAACAATTTCTCTTATTAGTCTGATTAGAATATTTATAATTCATCACTCACCAAAGTAAATCTTTATTTAGACATTAATTTTTAATTATCATGATAATCAGCTTCAGAGTAGAACAATTTTAGACTAAATGAATAATTTACTTAGATGAGAGTTTCATAAATAAAATTCCATTACTGAAAATTGATATTACCTTTATTTGAAGTATCAATAGATTCAAATAGATATTTATATTTATTAGAAGTTCTATTTTTGAATTTAGAGAATATTGTTAAGAATTGATCCATTATTAAATCGAATTCACTTGGAGATGGATTATTTTTTAAATAGGCCAGATCAGATTAATATAATTCATTTTTTATTATATCCATCTCCTCTTCTGTATAATGATTTTAATTAAGCCAATCTGAAAGTGCTTAAATAAAGTTACTGAATGTTAAACTAGGATACTCATTACAAATTTCTAGAATTTACAAATAAGTATTAAAGTCTTAAACATCTAATTCTGCCTTAAGAAAACGTACAACAATCTTACAAGTTGAATGTCGATGCTCATAATATAAAAAACTCTTTATCATCCTCTTATATCGATTACAATCACTAAGTTATGACTATCCAAATCGAAAAGTGATATGTTCATAAAGATGTACATGCAAAGGTGTATTTGTATTATTTGGTAATTACCTTTACACTAATTCTGTGTAATGCTATAACAAAGTTCCAATTGTATATAGACCATTCATATTACTTTTATTAAACTTTCTTAGTACTACAATTTAGTCAAAAAATACTTTGTTTAAGAATTGTTGTTGAATGTTAAGCTGATTTTAATGGGCAAGTGTTTATTCTTAATTTTTTCTCTAATGACAACTATGGTTTTTAGGTCTAGAAATCAAATCTTAATAATAAAAATGTATTATCATCTTTCTCTTCTATATTTTCATCTTCTGATTCACATTTATAAGATTCTTCATCAATGTCTCTCAATCCTTTTGGAATATCAACTTCTATTTCAAATGACTTCTGGGCCTTCAATAATTTATTATTGTTAGTAATTTATTTCATAGAATTTATTTATAGTTGAGATTGCAAAGACACTTAACTTGTTCTAATAGGAGATTACTTAGAGTATAATTATGAACTATCTTCTCTTTAAGGACTAACTGAAATTCTTGAGTCTACTAAAGTTGGTTTCTTTCTCATTTCTTTGAATTCAACTCCTTCTAAAACCTTATGGAGATTAGCTTATTATTAAATTTGATTAATAATGAATTAAGGAGCATATCGAATAATTCTTATTAGAGATTATTAATAGAACTCTGAGATTTTTCTATCTTCTTCATATTTATATTAAAATTATTTAATGATTTACATATTATTAGTAAAAATTGATTTAATTTCATCCAATTCAACTTATAATTCTTATTTTTCAATTGTAGCATCTATTACAGATGATTATTGATTTAAAACTATCTTCCAAATTTGCATATAATTTTATAGAGTTTCTTTATTAATTTATTTTAAATACTCCTTAAATTTATATAAATCATTTAGAGCAATTTCGTTTCTGATATTTAATGTATCTATAATTTAATTTATCTATTTTTCTTAACGATTCATCTCATTATTAATTAATGATAAATAATGTGGATCATTAGATAGAAGTTCCTAATATGGAAAATAAAAATTCTAAAATTTATCAATAATGTCATCTAAATCTAATTAAGCATTCTTTAAAATCATTTATTCATATGGATTTCTTATTAGTTTATCTCTTTTAATTTAATATATACTAACTTATGTTTCTTAGTCATTTGTATTAACTTTAACTTAAATCTCTTCATCAATTTATCTCTTTTACTTATGTGTTTAAGTAGCAACATGAATCAATTAATAATCAGATGTGCTTGTGTATTAATCATTACATCTTATTAAATCAATAACCTAACATCCTTTCTCTTTTATCACTAAGTCTAATGTATGATCAAAATAAAAGTCTTAAACTTATAAATTCTTATATTATATTTCCATCATTTTCATATGATTTTCACATTACTTTTTAAAGAAATCATAAATCTTTTGTTAACATTATTCTAAATCTGTAGGATAAGCCATTTGTGTTGATTTCAATTCTATTATCTCCAATAAATAATGATCTTTATCATAAATTAATTCCCTCAATTATTTTTCTCTTTAACCATCTTTTTTTCTCAAATATTAATTTTCTTTATTCATTTATATATTAATTTATTAGATTTAAGCTAATTCTTCTTTCTATTATTGAATTTAAGAAAATTATTTTTACATAGCTTCTTAATACCATTCATGTAATTTATTGATTTTATCTAAACTTTATTATTCAATTTGATTTGCCTTGCCATTTAATCCTTCTACAACATATTGTATATTCATCAAAAATAAATCCCAAATTTTTTTGAGACATTGCCCAAATTCAAACCCCTTTTATTGCAATTATCTCTGTAACTCTAACATTGACCCACTAAATATTACTTCAATTTTATTGTAATAATCTTAAAATGATAAATTGCCTTAAGTTTATTACACTTACTATGTCATTAATTCCAACCATTGAGCCAATTATACAATATCTCTTCTTATACTTTTATTATGTAAATTAACATTTTAAGCATCATGATAGTTTATAGTCTAAGTACTTTTCTTGTTCACACTAATGGTTCTCTCTTTAGATCTCAATCTTCTTGGAGTTGTCTGCTAATAAATGATATCGTCAATATTATTTCTGCTTCTAGCTTTATCTCTAAAATATTGCAAATATTCTACTTAATCAATAAGTCTTTTATTTAATAAGTTATGGTTTGTTGTTAGACATTTGTAAGATCGTCCTTGATATTTTAAAGCCTATTTTATTATAAGTATCGATTGTGTAATTGTTATGTAAATGGGAACAGTTTTTTAAGTTCAACTTCATTCAGAAAATGAGAACTGCTTGATCTTGATATATCAATATTCAAATTGCCTCTCATATATAATTTATAATATTTACATATATATAATAAATTAATTAATTCAAAAGTTGATATCTTCAACATCGATCTAATCATCAATATATGCATCTGATATATCTTTAGGATGATTTTTGTTGACTTACTTCTTCTTAAATTCCCATTTATTTGATCTACTTCCAATCTTCTCATTTTTTTATAGATATACCTTTTCCAACTATTATTATTTACTCTCCTTCTTTACCTAAAAATTCTTAGTGAAATCAACCTAAGCCTATCCAGTATATGATTATTCATCATTGTTTTCATCTCCAATCTCAAAATCCAAAGGCTTTACCTTTGCCTACCTGTAATGCTATTATGTCTTACTATGTGTAGGCATATGAACTTAAAAATCCAAAGCCTATTCATCTTCAAATCTTTAATTTAATGAATTAAATTCTGAAGGTGAAATCTGATTCTCTCCCCATTCTTAATCAGACATTGTATGAATTGAATCATTTGAATCAAAAATATTCTTAATTTGAGCTTCCTTTTCAATCTTCTCTTTACTTATTTATTCACTCTTTGCTTTCTTTTAACGATTCTCTACTTTCATTTTATAAGGCTTAGGTTTAATTTATTAGATTTATATTTAATCTTGAAATATTTCTTAATCTTCTTCTTCCTCAATAGCTCTGCTGTCCATTAAAATTTAAATTCTATTTTAATCCTTTGATTCTTCTGTATCAAATTAAGGTTATTAATCTGGGATACCTAATTATAATTAAATATTATCAGAATCCTCCTACTAATAGTTTTCATTAAAAGGTTCTTTTAAATCATTTTATTTTATTTTTGGTTTGAATTGATTAGAAGGAATGGAAGGATAATCATCAATATTTTGTTTATGAATTTAATTAAAATCATCACTTTTAGTATTATTTAATTATTGTGATTATTATTATTATTATTATTATTATTATTATTATTATTATTATTATTATTATTATTATTATTATTAGTATTATTATTGTTATTATTATTAATGTTATTATTGTTATTCTATCTCCTTATATTAATATACAAATGATTAAGCTAATGGCTTATCTTAATTTGAAACCTATTATGTATATTATCCTTATTATGCTTTATTTGTTTCTACACTCAAAGAATCTCGACTTATAGATTTATATGATGATGTTACTCTATTATTTTCATTTGCAAATTAAGCAGATTTAGCAAGTTATTAAACTTATGAATATTATAGTGATTATGTTAATTCTTTCCTAGATTATGATGATTTACGATTAGATTGTATATTGTTTTCACCTTAATTATTTGACAATTATGATTAGTTCTTTTTACAAAAACTATCAGCTTTCTCGACTTATTAATTAATATATTAAGGATTATTCTCATTATCATCTTCATTTTCAAAAGTTGGTACAATATTATATTGATCAGGTGGATAATCTTATATTTATTATAACTACAAAGCTTTTTATTATTTAGATGGACTCTTGTTCTTCTCTTCATCAAATATTGATAATTAACTATTCTCATGTGGTTCTTCTGAATCTTAAATTTAACTAATGTCTTTTAAAGGACTTTGACTTTGATCATTAAATGAATCCTAACAATGTTAACTTGATTGAGATTTTACAGAACTGAAATTTTCAGATCCAGGAGATGCATATGGAGGTTCATCATCAGGATTCTCAATTTAATTATTCTACACATTCTTATAGTAGACAGTATGTTTTAGGTTGGAGGGTATAACTTATTTCTAAGGAAATTACTAAGACCTTTCACTTTCTTATTAAAATACAGGATTAGAATTCTTATCACTTAATATTATACTTATTCCATTTAAATTACAAGATTGTTCTTATGATTATTCATGAGATTTTTATTTGGTAACATCATTCTCTTGATTGACTGCTTAAGCATCTAAATCTGAAATATCAATTTTTTATTCTGCTTATGATTTCAAATCAAAAGGATGTTGAAAGAATCCAGAAATTTCTTATTTCTCAAAATTTTATTTAGATTCATTCAAATAATAATTTTATATGAATTCATCAAAAAATTATTCTCCTTTTTAAGTTTCCCAAATTAACAATAGAATATTGGAAAAAGTAATAATAAGTGAATCAATGGCACTTATAAAAGTCTATGTATTAAATGAAGATTCATAATAAGCAATCAATACACAACTAACAATAATTGGAACATTAACAAATGTTATGTAAAGTCCATTTAAACAATTAAAGGAAAAAAAAGGTTTAACATCAACCATTTTTGCTTTGAAAAATGAAAAACCAAAATATCTACTCATAATAAGTTTATAAAGTGGGTATGCTAAAATTAAGGAAAAGGAAATTAAAATGTAATTAGTAATTTTATTTTTCAAAGTTGAAGCTTGCCATCTAATAAAATCTTAATCATTCCAAATCTTTTATTTAACCAATATAAGATGGGCAATATTAAATAACCAATTCAATGTTACACCACCAACTAAAATCCAAAAATAATACATTTCTTTATAATCATAATAATTGTGTAATAAAAATAACACAGTTAACCATGATGACCATATTAAGGGAGCATTCAAACCTAGAATTGAACCAGGCATATATGTTTCATTTCTGTATTATTTAGACACTAATACAGAGATAGTGAAAAACGTGAATAATATTACATGAGGAACTGGAACATATCGATTAGGTCCTACAGTAATTACAACTTCCTCAGGTATCAATTCACAAAGTAATCCTTTAGGTTGGTAATTATTTGGACACTCTTCTTTACAAGCACCTTAAATCAAATAATGAGTGCTGGATGATTAATTACATAAAGTGCAATTATTTAATGATGTGCATTTAGTACAAGTGTTTGGACATTATACACATTTTCCACTCGTAACATCACCAAAATAAGTATCTGAACATTTTGAAACACAAATAGTTCCATCTAGAAATTATGGTGTATCACCTTAAACTTAACATGAAGTACAGGTTTATGAACTACCATTACAAGTTAAACAATTTTATGAACATTCATAGCATTCTTAATTTACAGCATAATAATTTGATTCACATTATTAAACACAAGTGAAATTAGAAAAGAAGTATGGTTTAATACAGGATGTACATAATTGTTATTCATCTTTTAATTCACATGTTTAACAACTAGAATTACATTTCAAACAAGAAGTTTGAGAATTATCAATATAATATTATTCTCCACATGTTAATACACACTATTATTGTTTTAATAAGAATCCATCTGAACATTTTACACATTTTGTTTCATCTGGACATTAGCTACATCCTGATATACATTACTTACATTGCATTTGTTCTTCATTTATAAAATAACCAGAAGGACAATCTGCTCTACATGTTCCTGATAAATAATATTAGCCAGCTTAACATTCAGTACATTAATCATTAGTAATACAACTTATACAAGTAGCAGGACATAATTCACATATTAAAACTTTATTTGAATTATAAGTCTAATAATATCCTTATTGACATCCTTGACTATAACATTTATGATCATATAATGGTATATTTGGTTAACATTTTGAACAATACGATGAATTCATAGAACATAAAATGCATTCACTATCACACTTTTCACATTTATTATTTGAATTCAAAGGTAAATAATATGTCTCTCCACATGTATCAACACAAACACTATCTTAATATTTATAATTGTCAAAACATTTATCACAAATTAATATATTATTTACAGGTTAACAAGTTTAACAATGGTTTGGACATTATTAACAAGAAAATTCTTATTCATTTTAATAATATCCATCTGCACAAACATCTACACAAGCATTTTATTTCATATAAATAAATTTGGATATAATAGATGTATAACAAGTTTAACATTAAACATTATCAGAAGCTATTATCTTGCAAGTCCTACAATTATTCAATAAAGGACAATATAAATTAAATTGAAATGCTCCATTAATTGAACTATCAACTAAATTATTTGAATTATCAATTTTTCTATAAGTTTTAATTGTAAATGTTCTTGGTTATTATTCATTTTAAGGAGTTGAAATTCCATTCACAATGATATTAAATAGTAATTGATTTGAGTCAAAGGGTCCAGTGAAAACTAGAATGTTATTAGATTAAACACTGCAATCCAATTTATTATTGGATGTATCCTTACATGAATAACCAGATGAAGGTAAGTTGAATGGAAATAATATATGAATTTGATAATCACCTTCTATTAATCCATTTTGTAATGCAAAATTAAATTAATAGACTGCATTTTAAGCTCCATAATACATTTTATCAACAATTAATTCAGTTTATGTAATGTCACCATATTACGTATTACTAATAGTAGGACCTTTTTGATAGCTCATTAGACCATTAGTTGATTTAGTTGAAAATTCAAAATCTTAACTCTTGGTCATCGTATCTTTACATTTGATAGTTGAAACAGTTAACTTCAAAGTAGTTGGCAATAAGAGTAAATCAGTACTTTCAATCAATATATCTAATTGATTAGATGATATTTTAGTGCATGTTTTAATGACAGCTCCTTCTAATTTACACAATGGATTGTTATTAATTGTTAAATCACCAACTTTAACAGTCATTTAAATAGGATAGAACTGAGGTGTTTTTGTTTTTATTGTAAAATAAAAAGTATTAGATTATCCATTTTTTAATGGCTTATCTGATTCAATGATGATTAATCCATCATATGATGATCTTGTATTAACTGAATATCCTTAAACATTAGAGATTGTATCTATTATATTATTGAATTAATCATAAGTAGTAAATTTTAAATAATTGGTTTAACTTGTATCAAATGGATTTCTAATTGGGATAGATATTGTATCAATAATGAATTATTTTGAAGCATCTAATTATGATGAAAACTTAAATACTAAAATTTAGTCTTAAATTGTGAGAATTTAACAACCAATTAAATTTACATTACAAGTTTTAGTATTTTGATCCACAAATTTAATCTCTTAAGGAATTTCCATCTTTAAAATACCAGAAGATGGTATATTATTTTTTGGTGTTATTTTTAATATGAAATAAGAATAATCTCCAACTACATCTAAATTACTTCCTTGTCTTTCGTACTAAGCATTTAAAGTTCCAGAAGTAAATGATGGAGTTTTATATTAAAAGTTTGTCATTCTGTCTACTGAAAAACCATTTTACATAGTTTATAAATATGATATAGAAATAGTTGAAATTGTAGATATTGGATTCAAAACATTTTAAATAGCTACATTATGTGTACCTATAGTAGTTAGACATCCTCCAATATCAATATAATCTGCATTAACAATTGGTATAGCTACTGAATTATCACAATAACATATTAGATTGGAGGATAATAATGTTTATGCTAATGCTATTCTTACAAATCCTGCTGAATTCATTGCATTCTTAATTGTTATACTAAAAGTATATTTTGTATAGATATTTATTTCGGTTGAATCAATATTCAAACTAGCTGTCAATAAATCATTTTAAACAGAAATAGTTGGAAATAGAATCTAATAATACAATACATCATTAGAATCTTTAAAATCTATTTATGATTGAATGGGCTAAGTGTTTCCCATTACTTTCAATGCTTCCATATATAATTTTATTGGAACATCCTTAGCAGCACTTGATTATGGAATTTCAGCTTTGATCAAACTAGGAGTACTCACTGTAAGTGATTCTAATATTCCAATAGATACAGCAGACACATATCCTTTAACAGTTGATGTTGTAACAAATTCCCCATTGCTTAAAATCGAAATTTCAATTCGAGGATTTATTAGAGGATTAGTACTAATAGAAATAGGTAATACTATGTTTTCCCAAATCATTTACAATTTATCAGTATTAGGAAATAAACCAGTTGTTGAATTTGAAGAAAACGTAACTGGACCACCATATGGTTAGAAATTGCTTATCTGAATGTTATCACAAGATTATTCAGCAAATTATATATTAAAATTTCCAGTCTATTTATTTGTGTGTGGTCCCTTCACATTACTACATTTTATTATTAAGTCACCTGCTGTCTAAGTGATGCATGTAAACTTTTGATTATTTTATGTACACGTTATACTTTATGTTGTCTTTTATAATCTTAATTAAACTTACTTCCCTACAAGTAGTGGTTCCGCTGATTAAAGGTGAAATTGAAGGTGACCCACTCCAAAAAGTTGGAAATGTTAAATCCACATTACCAGATGTAGATAATGAAAATTCAAATTACAAAAACCCATCTGTTTTATATGCATAACTATTTAAGGCTGTTCCCTTTATTGTTGAACAATCCAATGCTACAATTATCATTATATCTCATTTACTTGCTTTGGCAACATTCAAAATTTGAATTATGAATAAAGAAATATACATTTATATAAAAATTTTATTAAAAATATTTAAAATCAAATTTTTATATCCTTCAAAGGCATTAAACTAAACATTACTTGTAATAATTCAATTTTTCTATAATTCTTAATCTATTTTCGAAATATGCAATATTTTCTTTGACAATTTAAAGCTTAAATAAGTAAACAGCAATTTCAGTCTTTTTCATCAATTATAATCTAATTTTATTAAATTACCTCTTATTTCTATTATGAAAGACATTCTAATGTATTTCTAATGTATTCATAATTCGAGAATTCACAGGTATACCAAAAATGAAAATTCGTTTATCGATTAATTATTTTCTATATCAGTAATCTAGAGTATCTATTTAAATTTCTCCTTTCAAAGAATTTAACACAGAAAATGATCTTCTTTAAATATTGAGTTAAGTTTTAAGAAAAGGGAATTCAATAAATGAGAATGAAACATATTATGAATATAAAAATCATTATTTTTTCAAAGTCATGTACTTATTGAGGATGATCTTTATAAACTATGTTTTTAAAGAGTAATATTCACTTCACTAGGACAGTCAGTCGCTCGAAATTAAAGATAAAGAGCATAGTTGTCAAAAGTGACTTTCTTTTATCTTTTCATATATCCTTGATCAACGGATGACAAAAGTGAATGATGATGTATGTCACCAATAACACTAATGATCTAATTAAACTTCAGTTTCTTAGGCATTTTTAATTTATTTAAAAAATAGAATGAAAGAAAATCAGTTGTAATTGGTTAAAATCTCCTGATTAATTTAGATTAAAATCAATTATTTATAAATTCCCAGTCATTTCATATATATAACAACATATATATGATATTTTATAAATAAATTTTAAATGAGAACTCAAACAGCTAGTGAGATTTATTAAATACCTCAAAAATATTCAAAATTAGATTAGATTATTTACAAGTGAGCAAGTTATTGATATTGTCAAGATACTTCTCATTAAAAAGTAAGGATAATTAATATAAAAATCAATGATGGCAACATTTTATTATCCCACTTCATTATACTAATTAGATTTCTATTTAATTTATAAAATACTCAAAATTACTGATGTTTCAAATGCAATTCAAATTTTTAATTTACATATATAATCATAATCAATTT
Organism: Paramecium biaurelia; assembly: GCA_000733385.1. NCBI lineage: Eukaryota > Ciliophora > Oligohymenophorea > Peniculida > Parameciidae > Paramecium > Paramecium biaurelia. The sequence continues at coordinate 118,209 of JPFL01000123.1, forward strand.
ATTTGAACTTCAAGAACACTTATATAAAATAATCAGGTAGCTGTATGAAATAATTTCCTATTCATTTTTTGACTATCAAATTAGATATGATTTATAATCATGGTTATGTAAGTGTCTTAAAATCATCATAGCAAAATTTAAAGAAACCTCAATCAACAGCCTTAAATTACATAGCAATCCTGAGATTTGATAATAACATTTAAAATTTAATTATATCAACCCCAAAAGTACTTTAATTAAAGGGTTATTTCTTAATAAATATAAATGAGAATTCACATATGGATTTGAATACTACAAAAATCAATTAGTGATATAAAAATTATGAGATTTTAATAATTATCATTTCAATAAGTATAAGGATTAGTTTTGCAACAATCTGAGTAAATTATAAAAATTAATATCTCTTATTTTCAATATTAGAGTTGATAAAAATTGATATTTTTATATTATATAATATATAATTGGATTAGATTCTAGTTCTTAAAAATGAAAATATAATAATAACTGTTCTATATGTAATTTATATGTATAAAATCTTAGCAAGACTTTTATGCAGAAGATTATTGGATTGGAGATAGAGTTATAAAAAATGAAATTTCTGAATAAATATATATTTGATACATTAATATGATATTGAAGAATGATATGTATTAGGAAAAGATGAAATAAGAATTGAAAAGAGTTTTATTAATGATGAAATATAAAAATTATTATCAAGGAGTTTTATATAATAATGATTCATTTTAGATTCAGTTTTATTTAATTGAAAAAATCTGTGTATTTTTAAGTTGAATCCAAAAACATTGATCAATTATTAATATTTTCATGAATCCATTTTAATAGATTCCAACTTTAGCATAACTTTAATATTGTCCCTAATTACAATAATTGTAATAACTTCAACAGCTACAAGTATATTTATTATTTTGTTAACCTTAGTATTTACATTTACTCTGTTCACTCTAAAGTAATGTTGCCAACCAACCAAATCTATAAATATCATCACTCAATCCTCTATAACAAATATCTCTTCTTTCTTAATCATCTCAAAGAACAATACCAATAATCCAATAACATGATATAAGAACAAAGAAAAGTTAATCAGAAAGAGTTTTACCAAAACAAAAGAAAGAGAATGAAATACTGAAATAATTTACATAGGATGAAATCTTATAAGAACTCAAATAATTATTGGAATATTTATGCAAAGAGGAAATTAAGGAATTGGAGGAGAATGAGAAAAATAAATATAAAGTATATACAATTTTAATATAAAATTACTTTAGATCTTGATTAGAATAGATGATGGATTAATAGAATCATTGATTAATCGATATGAAAATCAAAAAAAGACAAAAGAAGAATAAATCAAATTTATTCTTAGAAAATGCTTTAAATTTTTGAAATAAAAAATGAACTTAAATGAATTAACAATGAGTGCTTATGAAATTGAGAAGGTATTCTATAAAGAATATTTTTCTTCAAATGATAATATTGAAGAATTAATTCCTTTTAGATCTGAATCTTCAAATAAAACAATGAATACATCATATTTAAAGAAAATATTTTCTTCTGAAAAATTTTATGAGGGATATCTCTCTTATCTTGGTATGAATGATTGTTAAACCTAAAATAGAACATTTTGATGAAATATGGGATCAAGAAAATAACGAAAAGATTTAAAATATGGCTAAATAAGTACTAAAATTTATTGCTTCAGGTTAAATAGATGTATTAAATGTAACAATTTTTAAATAGAAAATATCCACATACAAAAGAGTACCTTGGATTGTATCAATGAAATAACGTTGCTATGAATTAGCTGTATCATTTAAAGCATACCATGAACATGAAGAAATTTGTAAAAAAGTAAAATAGGAATGACAATATTGATATAATTCAAAAATACAAAAAAAAAACTTTTAAAAACATTTTATTATATTATAATAATTTTCGAGTAATTTTTATTAAAAGAGAATATATATAAATTAAATGATGTTTTATTGATATATATAAAATAAACAATTATATATATCAAGGCATTAAGTCTGAAAAAGGAGCCTAACCTTTATGTTCCTTCATAGAAGGATGGAAACTGTCTTTTCTCCATTATTTCATATGTCTTCTCAAATTACATTAAGGACTATCAGAACATGGCTCATTATCATCAATTTGATCAAACATTGCAGCTAATGTCCATGATGGTTCAATATCTTGAATCTTTCCAGTTTCAATCAAACTATTAATATAAGTAATTATTTATACGTATCAGATGGTATTCTGTAACCACTAGCAAATAATTCTTATACATAAAGTCCTAAAAAGCATTAAGTATCATAATATTTGCCGTCATTATTCTCATCAAATTCCTTTGAACAAAATTCATCAAAATACTCAAATTATGTCCATGTATAGTCATTATCATCATTAAACATTTTTGATACAAAATTTGCTGCTCCTGCTGCATATACTTTAGAATCAGATCTTATTGTTGGAATATAAGATTCTTAAATTGAACATTAATCACATGTACTATTGAATCCAAGTAAATATAAATCAATTAAATCTTTACAATCATTAGGATTACCACTACCTATGATTTCAATATTATCATCATATTTATCTTTATATCCTTTTAAATAACAAGGATTTTCAAAACTTGATGATCTCTTATGTAAATTATGTAAAAAGTTATTAATTTAGATTCTAGCTTGATCTTATCCAAAATATAACCATGAGTGAGAATACAATGAAATATTGTAAATAGATGTTTCAAAAGTATGATAATCTGTTTCATATTCATCATCGTATGTTAAATAATATTGATCTTATTCAGTGATATCATCAGCTAATTATGTACTAGCACCACCAATATCAATTGTAGTATAACTTTCAACTAATTTTCCTTAATCATCAAGGTTGCTACTGCTAAAAAATCCTTTCAAATAATTGACTGACAACCACAAATAAGCACCCTAAATTTGTATTTGTAAAATTTACCTCATCTTTTCCACTTAATATTCTTGCCCAATCTGAAGTTTAAAACAAATATCCACTCTCTCTCAAAATACTTCTAACTTCCTCCATAACATCATATTATTGACTCCAACCTAAAATTCTCATTCCTGCTGTAGCACCAAGTAAAATTGGTGTTCTATTTCTAATATCTTCCTCAACATGTTCATTAGCAAAATCTAATAAAGGCTAAAAGTATTCTCTAAGGCCTGAAATGTTATCTCCAAAATTTGATATTCCAGGATTAACTTTGACTGAAGGGGCCTTTATAAATTAATTATATTAGGAATACATTTTGTGTTATTTCTATCTCTGGATTTGCATAATGGAACAATCTGCAAGGCCAAGAATAAACAAATACTCTTGTTCCTGAACTTCCTGCATCAAATATCACACCTTTGCAAGTTTGTTGTTCTTACCAAGTCTCACCACCAGAATTACCACCAGAATTACTACCATCACTATTACCACCATTTGAACATGAACCATTATTATCAGATCCTATTTTCATTTATAACTTAATACCTTCATTACCTTTACCACTTTATCCATTTTCCTCTCCACCATTGTTTCCTTGGCCTTCTTCTCCATTATTTTGACCCTCTCCACCATTATTTCCTTGGCTTTCTTCTCCATTGTTTTGACCCTCTCCTCCATTATTTCCTTGGCCCTCTCCTCCATCGTTTTGACCCTCTCCTCCATCGTTTTGACCTTCTCCTCCATTATTTCCTTGGCCCTCTCCTCCATTGTTTTGACCCTCTCCTCCATTATTTCCACCTTCTCCCCATACATCTCCATTATTTCCACTGCCTTCTACCCATCCATTTTGACCGTCTCCTTCATACTTTCCCCAATCATCCCATTTCCATCCACCTTATGACCCTTCATTTTGACCTTCTCCTCCAGTATCTCCAGTATCCTCTGTCCAAATTGGAGCATCATGCTTTCTTCCACTATTTCGATGGCCTTCTTTTTTAATTTTCTTTTCTGTTTCGTCTTCTTTATGATGCCCCAAAAAGTCAATTCTTCTTGCTTGAGCAACAGCTATTAGAAGGATAAACAATAACGCAAGTTTCAGGTTCATTAAAATAATATTTGAAAAAATAGAAAACCGTTTTTCGATTTGAGATTTGCTGTTATATACTATGAAACTAAAATTAAAGCAAATAAAATATTATAAGTTATATATAATTTCAAATAACTATTACTTTTTAGTCAATTTCTCTTTTTCAATAAATAAAATATTTGTAACCTATCAAAATATCAACATCTATAATATAATAATTTCAATAATAATAATATATATAATCAAATTATTATAATTTAAGTAAGTAAACTAGAAAACTCATAATTAACATTATTATATATATATTTATAGATGATCTACAATAGTATTTTAAGCAATATTTTTAAAATGTGTACAAATCTCTCTGTAAACTGAAATTTTATAGAGAGATATCAATATAAAAGATTATTTATTAGTATGCATAATTACTATTATAGATACTAAACGTGGACCTAGCTTTAAATTCAAATTTAATTATTTTCTTTTTGTATGAAAAAATAAGAATTTAGAATAATTTATATGTTCCTAATATTTTTATTATATACTAGTTTATCAGTAATAATTAGACTTCGACTATTGATAAGGCTACATAATTTATCAAATTTTACATTCATAATAATATATTATAAAGCTTTTAATGTAAGGAAAAAGAATTGTATTGATTACAGGTGCCAACAGAGGATTAGGATTAAAACTAGCTGAAGTACTCGCAGAAAAACACTCTTTGATATTGACTGCAAGAAAGGAAAGTGAGTTAGATAGGATTAAAGAAAATTTAGAAAAAAAATTCTAAAATCTTGAAATCAGGACTCATCAATTAGATGTCAGCAACAAGGAGAGTATTACTAATCTGAAAGATTGGATTGTTAAATAAAACATAAAGATAGATGTACTTGTAAACAATGCTGGAGTGAGTGAAAACGCAAGGTAAATGATTGACATTAATTTAATTGGACTAATTAATGTGAGTGAGTAACTACTAACTACCTTGACAGATGATGGGAAGGTAAATAATTAATTTTTATATAATTTTTAAGATTCTTTTAGTATCATCCATATTAGGAAAATTAGATAGTTAACCAAAAGAATTAAAAGAGTAATTATAAGATAGAAAAACAAAAGAAGAAATTATCCTACTTTTAGAAGAATTTATCATGACAAATGATAACAATTGGACTGTCTATTCAGCATCTAAAGCATGTGTAAATGCATACGGAAGGTATGTTTTGAGTGGATTGGTCAAACCCAATTAATCAGTATACTGTATGCATCCAGGATGGTAAGACTTATCAACTTAACAAAATAGGATTAAAACAGATATGGGAGGTCCTTAAGCACCAGGTAGTCTTGATGATGGAGTTGTTACCAGTTAATTTTTAATCAATAACCTTCCCTTTTAGAGAGATGAGAAGTACCATGGCAAGTATATTAATGACAAAGCTTAAGTGGAAGATTTCTGAGTAGACATTATTTTACATTAAAAGATATATATAAATTATTTAGTAAAAATTACGGAAGAGCTTTAAATAGTATAATACAAAAATATTTTGAGTCATTTAGACAATTAATTAATTGTAGATATCGATATAAGTTGTATTTGACTTTAATTGCATATAAAAATAATTGAATTACTGAAACTAATTATTTTTTTATCTTTTAATCATAGTTAAGTACACACGTATGAATGAGGTTTAATTAAAATGGTTGTCTGGAATAGGAATGTCCATTAAAGAAATTAAAAAAAATAATGGATTATCTAATTTAGTGATGACTATTTTATTTAATTAAATCTTTTATTAAAAATTTCTATGGCAAGAGGTACACCAGCAATCGGTAAGAGACATCAAAAGACTCATACATTTTGTAAAAGATGTGGAAGATAAACTTTCCATATCTAAAAAAATAGATGTGCATCATGTGGATATCCAGCTGCAAGATTAAGACTTTGTAAATTCATAAATTGAATAATAGACAGTGGATGGGGAGAAAAGGTCGCTAGAAGAAGATCAACTGGAACAGGAAGAATGAGATATTTGAAATCAATCGCTAGAAGAGCTAAGAATGGTTTCAGAGCAGGAACATAAGCTTAACCAAAAGTTAAAAACACATAAAAAAAATGATTTAAATTCAAATGATTAATAAATAGTACATTAATTTGTTATAAGACTTTCTCATCTCTATTTCTTATATTCAAGCCTTAAATTTTATTTTAACATTATGAACAATTTATATATTTAAATATAATCAACAGTATCGTTAATCTGGCACATCAATCATAAAAATGCATGCACATCCTAACAACAACAACAATCCAATTAAAACCTTTTGTTTTTAATACCATAAAATTCCTACAAAAAATCCTCCAAAATGAGCAGAGTAATCAACATGATTATGAGGTTCAAATATCAATAATATCTGTATACAAAGTACTATAAGTATTCCATAATACTTTTCTTAAGGCTACTTTGTTTTTATTAAATATGCCAATTAGTAACCCATAAAACCAAATATAGCACCACTTGCTCCAACACCAGTAGCAATTGGAAAGTAGAGTGCACTAACAATATTACCACCAATACCCGCTAAGAAATAAAGTAGTAAGAAATCTTATGTTCCGTTTTTATTTTCATATTAATAACATAGTAACAATTAACTAAGTAGATTTGATAACAGATGACCATTTCCTCCATGTAAAAAGATTGGATTGAATAATCTGTGAAAATGATAATGATATTTTATAGAAGGAGTGTGTTTAGATCCAGCATAATATAAAATGCAAAAGTGAGAAATTCCTTTGATTACCATTATGACTGCTTAAATAGTTATTTGAATCATTGAAATAACAATAGTAGCATTTATTCTAAATTCTTTCTTCTATCTACTATTAAAGAAATCATCATCATAATATAACATCATGATTATTAAATAATTATTTTAATTATAAAATGAGTTTGATAGAATTTTACCTTTCTGATAATCCTTTTGACTAAGATGGAAACAAAAGTATTGAATTTCTAGATAGCTCCAATAATACTATGTATAGAATTATTTTACTTAGTGGTCATGGATAATACCAAAAATATTAAAAAAAGGGAACATGGAAGGAAGTAATTGAGGTTTATGGACAACACATAATTACTGCCTAAGGGAATTATAATGAGGGTAAAAAAGAAGGAAAATGGATATATTCTATAAATGACGAACAATTGTATCAATGAAATCTATTATTAAGAGGGGAAAAAACATATATCTAAGATAAAGAGATTGGAAGTTCGTTTTGCTATTTCATTTATAAATAACCAAATATCTCAAAAGATATATGGTATTTAGTTGAAGATTTTCTACTTTATGAGGGGTAAAGAATTACTTAAAGTTTTATTTATAATTTTAACAAATTTATGTAAGATAATAAATTTCATTTAGATAATGTGGAAATTATTTTATGGGAGGTATAAAAAAAGGAAAATGGATAGAATTAGAGTAGGATTCAATTATATTTGATTAATAAAAATAAATATATAGCTTTATATGTTCAGAAGGAATGTATGTTGAAGGGATAAAGGAAGAAGTTTGGGAGTCAACTTTATATGAATAATATGAACATTAAGTTCATTAGCACCTTGTTTCTAAGGGCAAGTATTAGGAGGGAAGAAAGACAGGAATTTGGACAGAACCTATTGGATATTCATCGAAAGCTAATATTTTGACTACAATAAGAGGAAATTATAAAAATAACTAGAAACATGGAGATTGGAAATTAGTAGAAGGAGAAAATACTGATGAAATTTATAACTATGGTGGAACTTATGAGTAAGGTAGAAAAATTAAGGATTGGTAGGAAATCAGAATATTTTAAGACTTTCATGTTAATACCATTATGTAATTATACATTATTCAAGTAGACATATTTAAGATGAAGGATAATATAATGATGATGGAAAAAGGGATAATGAATGGACATCTGAATCATCAGGTTATAATAGCAAATGCTTTTATGAAAATGGAGTATTAAATGGAAAAGCAGAATTATTAGATTGTATTGGAAACTTTAAAATTCTTTTGTATTTTTCTTTTATTTATAATCTAGAATTCGATCTAAAGGAGAATTTAAGAATGGAAAGAAATATGGAAGATGGAAAACATCAATATATGTTGATGAAAAATGGATATTATTGTATTAAATATAAATATTATTAAAGTGATGTGGGTGAATATGTTAATGATGTTAAAGTAGGATTATGGAGAGAAAGTTAGTATTTTGATTAATACAATTTAGATGAAAATGAAAAAGAATAAGGATAGTATTAATACTTATTGATATTAGAATATTATTAATAAAAGAAGGACATTATGGAGATGATGGAAAAAAGAAGGATGAGTGGACTTGGAGATTCAAATATCTAACTAGTTATTCTGATTACAATTAAATCTTTAAATTAATTGGAAAAGAAGTACATAATGAAAATAGAATAACAGGAAACTTGATACTATTTGACAAAACCTTTGGTAAATATGATGCTAGATGTATTATTATACAAATATATAGTTTACTTTTGTGATGTATTTGATGGTGAAATATTAAATGGATATAGAAATGGAGAATGGAAATTCTCAGCAATATCAAATCTTGTTTAAAATGAAATCAATTCAAAAGATACTGACTCTGAAAATGAGAAATAATAAAATGAAAGTGAGAATGAGAATGAGAATGAAGAATAAAATGAAGAATAAAATGAAATTGAATAATAGAACCTTTAAGAAGAAGAAAATGAATACTAAAATGAAAATGAAGAAGAATATAATTAATAAGATCAAGAAAATTAAGTTTTTCAAATTTATAATAATGGAATAGTTATTCATTCCTGATTATAAAAATAATTAAATAATTTAATAATTTTGTTTTTTAATTCATAATTATAAATTACTAATTTATACATTTATTATCATTCCTTAAATTATTAGCTATTTTGATATTTTTTTTGTTATAATTCCTATTCTATTTACCAAGCTTTCTTACGTTTTGGTTTAATTTCAGGTAAAACACCTTTGTTTTCAGCAGCAAACTATTAATTTACCAATTCATAGTTTTTCTTTAAGTTAACCTTAGGAAAATGTAATAAACTTACTTACTTGCTATAATCTTAATTTTTATTTTTAGCATCTTATATCTATTTTTTTAATTCTTCCTTTAATAAAAATTGGTTTTCATTCATTTTTCTATTTGAATCAATATTTTGTTCAATTTTTATTTATCCATTATCTAATTCTGTTACAAGAGATGTAGGAAAACCTTATGCTAATTTTTTAGCACTATAATGACTTCTTACAGACTTTTCTTTTAATTCTCTCACAAATTTTTCATTCTTCTATTATTCTAAAATCATATCATATCTTTTTTATTCCTATTTAGTTATCTATTCAAGTGCTTATTTTCTTTTTTATTTTTATTACTCTTCTCTATATCTTAAAGTACCTTATCTAAGACTCTCTAAGTCACTTGAAATTTTTAAACTTAATTTTTCCAATTATTCTTATCTTTTTTATTCTCCTGCCATTCTATTCTATTACATTTTTCTAATGAAATCTAAAGCTTTTAATTAACAATCCTTATCTTTATCAATTATCATTCTTTCTCTAAGACCATTTCTTATCTTTGTTTTTTTACGTTTTCTTACAAATACTTCTAATTTCTTTTTAAGTTATGTTGAATTTCTTTTTTTAATGTAAGTTTTCTATTTCTATTATTATGTTATTTATTATTTAATTTGTTATTCTTCAAATCTTTCACAATCTCTTTTCATCTCATCTAACTCTTATTATTTTTTTATCCTTTACAATGTATTTGGAGTCATAGCTCTTTAATCCTTAGGTTTTGAAGGATTCATTTTATTATAAAAATCAAATAACTCCTTATTAATAGCACTTCTTGTTCTTGGCTTCTTTTCTCTTTAGTATCTCTTAGCACTTTTACACTCTTTCCATTCTACATTCAATTTCTCATTTTCAATTTTAAAACTTAAAGCTTTTCCTTTCTTATTCTAAGTTCTCAATGGAAAAATCAAACTCTTTAAAAATTTCTCTCTTTATAATTAATTTTATATTCTTTCTTACTATTCTTATTCTTATTTCTTCAATAATTCTTCTTTTTATTATTATTCATCTAATTTTTGCTAATTTAATTCTAAATCTACTTTCTCTTAATTCTCTTTATTGTTTTGATCATTCTCCTATTTCTATTAGTTAATATCATTGTTTGATTAAGTTGGATTATTTTAGTCTTAAATTTCTTTTATCTCAATTTTTGTAGTTTTTCTTTTAGTAGTTTTCTTTTTTTAATTGTTTCTTGAACTCTAATTTTCTAGATCGTTTTCCTCTTTCTTCTGTTCCTATTACTTTTATTCCTATTCTTGTTGATTCAATTTATTAGATTAGTTTTCTTTTGTTTCTTATTAGACTTCATTAAGATTGGAAAGTTAAGCACCCTAACTATTTTAAATAGTTTGATCATTAATTGATTTTTATTAACTTCCTTCACTTTAATTTATGGTTTCCTACAATGATTTTAGCTACTTTTATTTTTCAAGTTATTCTTTCTCATTTAGAGCCTCTTATGTTTCACCTTGTTAATCAGTGTCTAATGTAGTTTTCTCCTTATTTACTTCTTACTACTGATTATTTGTAAATTAAGAAGTATTATTTATTTGTTCATTTTATTTTTCATTTCCAATTGATTATTCTTAGCTTATTTGAGTTTTCTTATCATTTTCTTCATGTTATTCATTTTGCTCTTATTTTTCCTATTGTAAACTGGTTTCATTTTTTTGATTATTTTCATTTTGTAAAGGATCATTTTCATTCTATTGCATAATTTTATAATAAATAATATTATAAAATCAATAATATTCATATATTGATTTCAATTTAATCAGTTTTTTATGAATGCTTTGAGTCAAATTAAATGATGGAACCTTTATTCACATTATTCATTAATTAATTTTCAATAATCTATTAAAAATCTTTAACATTAAACAAAGATCTAATTGGTTTATGTTCATTTAATTCTATTGCTGAAGTGTTACCTCTTTAGTTTAATAACACTAAATAAATACCTTTAAGTATTTGGACAAGTCCTCCTATGTCCTGAATTGCATTAAGAATCTAATTATCTTGCACTACTTTTCTAGCTAGGTAAAGGTAATGGCTCTTTTGCATGATAACTATCTCCTTCTTCTACATCTGCTTCTTCTTACTCCCATTCAATTTCTTTTTTGTTTATATTAGGTTTAGGAGCAGCTGTAAGAATATTTAAGCGTGCTTATTGCTAGTAATTTCTAGACATGATATTTGTTTGTAGATTTGTTTGATTAGATGTAATACCTTCTTATAATTTGTCATCTGTTTATTTCTACTCCTTTTTTGTTCTACTTAATACATAATCATAAGTTGTCATATTTTTGCATCTAAAATAAATATGTATGAACAGTAGAAATGTGATAGGAATCATTAATATGATAGTAACTCCCATGTATACATAGCTGAGTATCTTATTAACAAATATCGAAATAATTAGAACAGTAATTAAATAGAGTTCTAAAAGTACTATTAATATAAAAAAATATTTATAATTTCTTAACCCTATGCAATTATTCAACCATACACAATGATGATCAAACATTTCTGTGCATCTATTACATTATTTGCAATGCTTTGAAGATGTTTGAACATATGCATTACAAACCTTACAAAAGCAACTCAATTTAGATTCATATCTGACTCTATCATAATAATTATTAATTTATTACTTCTTTTCTTTAAGTTTGTATTAAATACATATCTCTGAATCTGTTGGATCTATTTTTGTAGTAACAAACCAAAATATCAAGATTAAAAATGAAAAAATCGTAACCAAAATCCAAAGTTGATTCTTATAAATTTGAATTTATATTTTACATAATCTATGGTCTGAAATAAGATTATTATGTAATGTACTATGTATAGAATTGCCACTCCAATTTAATAATAATTTATTCCTTTTTTGCACTAAAATCCATGTCTATTCACTATACTTTAATTACTTTAATTCATAATTAATAATATATATCATAATCCAACAAAATAATTATTAATTCACTCACTGGGTTTTATTATTAAGTTTAAAATGCTTTTAGTAGAAGAATGGACAAAAATTATGAATTTGATTTTTCTTATATATTTGCTATTAATTTCACATTAATTAGTTCCATTATTATAGAGACTTTAAAATATTAATTTTATAATCTTATTCTCTAATTATCTGTTATTTTAAGAATATATCAATAAATTCCAGCAATTTGGAATTACTAAATCCATGTTAACATCCAGTAATTATCAAATAACAATTTTTATGATCAGATTATTCTTTTTCATTAAGAATTACTAGAATCTAAAATTTATTTTCTAAATTTCAATTAAGGTTTGTTTTTTGACTTCTAATAATCACTTTCTAGTATGTTCTTTCTTTAAAACAATTTATTCTATTATATTTAAGTTAATATTTTTAATCATTCTAATCAACTCAACTACAACTATAAGGCAATTACATTTTTTAATATTTATAAACTTCTAATCTTCAACTTTAACAATTTGAATTGATACTACTTAACTTGTTAAAATCATTTAATACCTAAACCAAATTAAAGGCCAAGTGTTTCAGATCACAAATTCATATTATTGAACTTACTTTTTTTTATTCATTTACTTATATGATACCCTATTAATCAAAGTATTCCCAAAATTTCTAAAAGTCTAAAAATTATCTCATTAGTAGTAGAGATATATTCTCAAGAATCACTAGAATATTTTTATATTATTCAATTTATTAAATTTTATTATTTAGAATTATTAGACAGAGTAGAGTGTAAATCATTTGTAGTTTTGTGATTTGAGATTTGATTAATTGATTTTATTCACTATTATGAATATTAAATGAACAATTTACTATATTCTATTCTATAATTTAATGTTCTTATTATTTATAAAATTCATTTACTCTTTTATGTGTTTTTGAAAATGGAAGTATATTTATATAGATTAATAAATTTATGTAAATTAACAATATAATTAAATTTGAATTTTAAATATAAAGTAACTAATATGAGATTAAATGACTTGACAGAATCTAGAAAGATGTTGAAACAATTTAAGGATAAGGATGTCAGACCACCAAGATCATATAGTGATTTCTCGAAATCCCCAAGATAATTGTAATTAGATACAATTTAATTGTATTCATGGGGTAAGATTGTTATTTAATATAGGTTTAAATACATGTGGTTAATAATTAAAGAATAATAAAAACATCACTCCACATTATTAAGGAGTGACATTATGTTCTGCAGGTGAAAATCACACAATCATAGTTAATAATAAGAATGAAGTTATAGGATTTGGTGACAACTAATTTGGACAATTGGGATATGAATCAAATACTCAACCTAAAATGAGTCCCATATTTAAAGATTAAAGAATAACAAGCATAGTTTGTGGAGCTGAACATACATTTATGTTGACAGCTAAAGGTGAACTTTATTCTTGGGGTTTAAATTTAAAAGGCCAATTAGGATTGGGTTGTTTTGATAACATTAGTTAACCTACACTTGTATATGGATTATTGCCATTTGGTAATAGTAATGGGAAGGCAAGAGAATAATAATAAGGTCATAAAAGGATGAAAAGTGCTAATGAAGGGGATTAATCTACATCTCCAGGATTGAAAGAGAGATCTTCATCAATAGACAATATAATGGAATAGCTTGTATTGATGAAAGAAAAGATCAAATAAAAGAATACTAATGATAATTAATGTTAGATTCTATTATAAAATGATGAAGCAGTTTAATAAGTAGCATGTGGGGCATTACATACTTTAATATTAACAAATAAAAATAGAATCTTCTCATGTGGTTTTGGTGAATCATTTGCATTAGGACACTAAGAAAACTAGACAATCAGTGAATTTAAATTAATTTAACATTTATCTCATTTTAAAGTAGAGAAAATAAGTTGTGGTTTAGCACATTCAGGTTGTATAATAGAAGGTGGAAAACCTTATTTATGGGGTTTTTGTAAATCTAATAAAGAAATTTATAAATAACCAACTCAAATTAAAATGGTTGATGAATTTAACAATTAATAATGTGTATTGGATATGAAGATGGGTGAAATGTTTACATTGTTTTTAACAAGTAAAGGGGAAGTATATTCTATGGGAGATAATATTTAAGGGTAATTAGGTAATGATTTAAACAGTTCAGATGTTCCTATTAGAATTTTGGGTTTACCATTAATATCATAAATTGCTACAGGAAGAAATCATTGTCTAGCATTGTCTGCAGATTATAAATAAATATATGGATGGGGTTCCAATATATATGGGTAATTAACAGGATAACCTAGTGTAAATGGAAAGGGAATCATTTTACCTAAATTATTATTTACTGTTCCTGAAACTCAGAGAATTGTATGTGGTAATTTTCATTCTATTTTACTATCACCATCATATCTCGAGATTATTTTAGATGAAAATGAAAATAACAATAAGGAATAGGATAAATTAAATGAAGAAGTTGAAAAATATAGAAATGAATAAGAAATACTTAAATAATAAAATATTTAATTACAATAAAAATATGACAGAATGAAAAATGAATTGATGTCAAAAAAGAAAGTTAAAGATCAAAAAGTTTAAACTACAGAATCATATTTATAAAGATAAATAAAGAAATAACAATCTAAATTTGATATATCTGCATTAGAGATTTCACCTGAAAGACCTATTAAACATAGAATATTTTAATCTAGTTTGGATATAGATTTCAATGATATAATGTTAGAGAAACAAATTAGTGAAGGAGGTTATGGAGTTATTTATAGAGCCAAATGGAGAGAAACAACAGTAGCTGTTAAGATGTTTAAGATTGATGGAATGAATGAGAATCATATTAGAGATTTTCTTTCTGAATGTCATGCTATGGAGGCATTAAGACATCCAAATATAGTAATGTTTCTTGGTGCTTGTACTAAACCACCAAATCTAGCAATTGTATTGGAATATTGTCAACGAGGATCTTTATGGTAGGTAATATAAAATCATGAAATTCATTTGACCTGGGAAGATCGAAGAAAAATGGCATTAGATGCTTCAAAAGGAGTGTTGTATTTACATTCATTCAATCCTCCTATTCTTCATAGAGATTTGAAAAGTTTAAATCTATTATTAGATGAAGCATTTAGAACTAAATTAGCAGATTTTGGTTGGACAAGAACATTATCTAATTATATGACTAGTAAGATTGGAACATATTAATGGATGGCACCAGAAGTAATTGCAGGATAAGTTTATACAGAAAAAGCAGATGTATTTAGTTTTGGAATCATTTTATGGGAAATTGCAGCCAGAGAACCTCCTTATAGAAGTATTTAGTTAAATTTATAAAATAAGATATCACTGGATTATAAGTTTCTTTAGATGTATTAAATAACGATTTTAGACCAACTATTCCAAAAAAGACTCCAGAAGTCTTTACTCGATTAACTAAAAGATGTTGGGATAGAGATCCAGAGAAGAGACCTTCTTTTAAGGAAATTATAAAGGAATTAGAAATGATGAAATTCCCATAAGGAGTGTGATAATTAATATTATATGATATATTTCTATAAATTAATCTAAATCTAAACAAACATCTTCTTTTTTATTATTATTAATTTTATATTTTCAATTTAATGGCAACAGGTTTGAATTTATGCTATTTAAGGTGGTCAAATTTTGAGATATAATGGTGGCACATGTTATGCTATGTGTTAAGATGTCTTTTCATGGTACAATCCATCAATCTAAATTTGTTGGAAAGGTTGTGATTATGCTACTGGAAGAGTGAATGATCCAGTTTTAAGATAGGAAGCAGAAGATATGTGCAAAAGATATACTGCAGAAGCCATGTGGACTAAAAAGGGAGAATTGGGTAAATAATAATTACAATTATTTTTAAGATAACATTGAAGATTTAAGAATACATGCTGATATGTTTCCAGAAAATCCTAGAAATATTTATAGAGCATGCTTGGCAGGTGTTCGTAGATAAAAATATTGAAATATTAAAAATATAAACATATATAAAAACAGTATTACTTATATGTTCATACCAAATACACTTAGAAACACTAAAATCAATCTCCAAACATTGAGTAACTTGGATTTCGAATTGATGTAAAGAAATTGTGATTTGGACACCTTACAATCTTTCATTATTCCATTACAATAGTAATTTCATTGACATATTTAGAGGTTTTACAACTGAACGTGAATTTAAGGATTCTGTCAATACAATCAAGTATTTGAAATTAGTCTATCTAATGCAAATGATGTTACTATATTTTGAATACACAAAACAATATCAAGAAACAACTATTGATCAAATATTCAAAGAAGAATTCAGACTAGATAGTGAAATAAGTGAAAAAGAGCATATCCTAACAAAATCCAAAAAAAATATTACCAAATTAAAACTCTAACTTACATCTGCCAATAAAGAATTGAAAAAAATCACATTAGAAGCTTCTAAAAAAGAAACTGTATATGCCTGCTTATATTGCACCGGAAAAGCATTTGTTTCAATACCTTTACTTGAAGCACATTATTAAAGACATCACATAGATAAATTTGAAAAACCAAAATAAAATTTCTAAGAAACTTTACTTACAGTTTAGACCTTGTTATTGCAATAATAAATTAACTCCATGATTAATAATCAGAATTAATAAGACTTTATGTTATAAACAATGTAATAAGCTTAGTTTATGTAATAATAAGCAGATGAATCTGATTCTTCCTAAGATGAGGATCTTGAAGATGAAAAAATGGATGATTATTAAATGAGGCAACTTAAATATGAATTTGAATAAAAGAATCTTGTGCTTTAATAATAAATGGAAGCTCTACAAAATTATATAGCAGTTCATAGACCATAAGAAATTTTCGATAAAATTGAGTAAATCGAATATAGAATTGATAATCTTAAGATACCTGAACCTGTTAAGGTAGAAGAAAGAATACCTACTCCTCCTCCTGAAAATTATAGTTATAATGCAGGACCTTTAGAGGATGAGATTAGTGAAATTGCTGATGATATTTATGATGCAAAGGATCTGTAATAAGAAATTAAGGAAGATGTTACTAATGATTCTAAAAGTGATGATGATTAAAAGGAACCATCTGTTATTATAGATAATCAATAGGAAGCAGCTTTTCTATAAGAAGAAAAAGAATTTCATCATTTGGTTAAATCAGTTAAATAAAAGAAATCTTAAATTACAAAAGAATTGATGGATCATTTCAGAAACATTTAAATGGATAATGAATTAGAGAGAAAACTCAAAGAAGTATTGAATGTAAATATGAATGAAATACAATTTAAAAGTGAAGTAAATTTTATTGAATTAACTAATCTAGAAAGAATTAGAAGAATATTTAACTTAATTAAATGGAACTATATTATTATCAGATAAAAAATAATCAGAAATGAGAATAGTTGATCCTGATTTGGAAGAGATCAAAAAACATGATGGACCAAATGTAATTTAAATGGATTCTGATAATGATGATGACGATTAACATTAAGTCTAAAAGTAGAAGGATTTTAAAGGAAGATTGGCTAAGAAATAAGGAAAAACTGTGATTGAATAATCAAGAAATGTTCGCTTTTAATAACCTGAAACTCCTCCATCAAGTTAATCAAATAATTCAGAGGAAGAATTTGATATTAATTAAAAAGTTAAAGAAAATGTAAAAGGTGCAAAATAACAGATGACAAAATCATAAAAATAAGAGCCATAATAATTATTGAAAATATAATCAGAAAATAAAATAAGAAATTCTACTGAAAAGGAATAAATTTCATAAATATTACCACTTGAAAAAAAGTCATCTTAATAATCTTAACAATAAAAGCAATAATAATAATAGTAATAATAATAATAATAGTAATAATAATAATAATAATAATAGTCGTAGTAATTACTTTCAAGTAAAAGAAAAAGTAGTTTTGAAGATTCTGAAGATTATTAAACAGAAAATATACAAACTATCTTCTAAACAAAAAAACCAGCTACATAAATATCTCAATTTGGTAAGTCTTCAGAATCCGATATACCACTTCATTAAAATGTTATTAGATCTTAACAATAAAAAAGTTCAATAATAAAAAAATAGTTATATAATGATAGTGAAGATGAATTTTGAGATTGCCTTAATTATATTATAAATTGATTAAACAAATTTATTATTATTCTTAAAGATTGTCTTAACTCACTCTTTATTAGATTATTATAATTTGTTTTTGCTCAGAAATCTATAGGTTTTTCAATCATATACTCTTGTATTCATTTTAAAGTGCAAATATAAAAAATGAAGTATTTGTAAGAGTACCTGAATTAATAATAAATCCAATATAAGTAAAGGATCTCTTAAATTAAATACAAATTGATGCTTATCACTAAATTTAATGATCATTTATTCTAATTTTTCGAATATTACTTCATTATCTCTATATATATTTATTTATATCAAATATAATGAATAATTCGATTTCTTCACAGTAAATTGAACCAAAGAATAAGCCTATCATACAAGATCAATCAAACATATTCTAAGTAGAAAAGAGATCAACTTCAAAAATGTTTTGGAATAAGAGAGTGATTCAATTATCAAATGGTATGCTTAGTTATTTCAAAGTTCCAAAATGTAAGTTAAATTTGATTTATGAAAAATAGAGATGAATGAATTAAGTAAAATGTAACCAAAGATATCAGTGATTATAGAGAATATATTATATATAGGACCTCCAGAAAAAGCAAAAAAGTAAAATTCCATAGAAATAACATTTATGGCTAAAGATGCAATATTCCCATCAAAAGTGAAAAATAGGAGCACAAACATGAGTGTTAACAGTAGTTATGGAAGAGATTTGATGGCTGCTCAATAACCTATAGTAATTACAAAGAAGAAAGAAATTATAATTTGGGAAATTGCATTTTCAAAACCAGAGATTTTAAAAGAATTCACTTAAATAATAGATAAAGTGAAACATCCAGAAAAATATCAATAATAAGAATAATCAATACCAAGATAAGTTTAGTAATCATTGCCTTAACAACCATCATTATAATAATCTGAAATAATAAAGCAGAAGAGCAGTATCCAGTAACAATTAGATACTAATGAAAAAGAGAATTAATAAAGGGAAGTCTAATAGATTCAATTATAATTAGAAAAATAAAAATCTGAATAACAATAAAAATAGGAGGAACTCTAAATATAGTTCTAAAAAGAAAAAGAGATTCATTAGACCGAATTGAAGAGTAGAATAGAGAAGGAATAATACTTAGAACAAGAAAACTAAATCTTATAAAAGAAGATAGAGGAACAAACTAAATAAGAATAATTACTATTGAATAAGGAAGAATAGAAAAAAAATATAGTTAAAAACAGAATTAAAACAGCATGGAATTATAATTATTTATAATCAATAGAGTTAGCAAATATGAAAGATCCAAAAACAATAGAGGAATGTATAACAAATAGTTTTGTGTTACATGAATCTATTGGAAGAATGAGAGATCATGCAATGGATGTATGTTAAACTATTATTGATGAATTATGTTTACCAAATTAAATGAAAACAATTAAACCAACAGATTGTTTAAATGAAGATAAATATATAATGTATAGTCAATAAGATAATACTATTGATTTTGGAGATGACTTTTATTGTTATGATGGGTTATTTATCAAATTGTCTTTTTGTTAATTGAAATCTCAAGAAATTCACACTTAATAGGGTAAATAAGAAATTTAGATTTATGAAGAATCTTAACTTAAGGCTTTAGGGAATGGTATTTATTAATAATATATTAGATAGAATTTCGATATCTATCTTTATTAGCTGATTAGATTGAACTCTTGATTTAAGAAGAATCCAATTATCCTTTAAGAGTTCCATTATCATGTATAATAGATTATAAAGGAATCAGAGCCTTTGTTTTGGCAGTTCCTCCAATTGATGATTCTACATTGATTCATGGTCCAACCTTTGATGGTTAATTTGTTACAAATAATGCAATATAGCAATATATGAATTAAATCAGTATCAGATTAAATCTAAAATAACATAAATTTTTTGAAGATGAAATGATTAGCAATGTGATACCAATGAGCTTATTTTAAGAAGTTCATAAAATTAATAAAGATTATATTGAATTAAGATGGATAGAAAATGAATAAAATATAAATGAATTCCCACCACAGAATCTATCTTTATATTATCTATTAAAATGTGGTGATTTGATGCCTGTAATAATTTTAGAAAATGTTTAAAATACTTCTAGATTGAGACCAGAACTAGTAAGAAACTGGAATAAACCATTAAATTCTGATGCATATTTGAAATAAATCAAACTCTCTGAAACTGAAGCAGATTATAATGAATTAAAATAAGCATCTAACTTACTGTAAAATTAGTTTTTACATGATTTGATAAATAAATTTGAATCCCTTGAATTTTTACCAATTGATTCAAATCAATTAAGTGAACAATTACATCAATCAGGAATTAATATAAAATATATTGGTAAAATTTGTCAGATGTGTTAATTATAACATATTAAGGATCTATGTATTTGTGATATGATAAGCAGAGTTTGTAAAAAAGTATTGAGAAATAATATAGCAGATTTAATGAAAAATCTAAAATATTAGTTATCTTAAAAATTACAATGTGATTAATCTAACATTTTAGAATTTTCAATGATTTAAGAATTAAATACAAAAGATGTTTAAGACATTAAAATTGTATTAGAATTATCATCTAAATTAATAAATGAATGTTGTCTAGACTTTCTAAATTTACTATTGGGTGTTGGAAAAGAATCAGATATATTTTGGATTTAAATCATATAAAAATAAATTTGGTATGATTATTCATATAATCTTGATGTTACATCTAGATATTCTATGTAATGTAAAGGAATGTTACTCTATTGTCTATAATAATAATGTGATATATCTTTCAATATCTCCCCAGCCTTTATCAATGGAATGTTTAAGGAATCTTTTCCTTTAAAAGAAAAACCTTAATTCAATGTTCAATAAAAAGCTTATTCATTGAATACATCTAAAATTGCTAGAAAATCAAAGAGAAGAAATATAATGAATCAGGAATAATTATTTTAATCAATCAAATGGTCTTTAGAATTATGTTTAATAAGGAAGGAAGGAGATGAGGTTTTTGCTAACTTATTATGTGAAGAGAGCTGTGAAAATGCCAATAAAGCATTGTGTTTTACAAAACCTGGTCACCCTAGTCAAATTAAACCTTTATTATAGATCATTTAAATGAATATGAATAATCTAGATACTGCACTTTAATATTTTGAATAGATTCTTTAAATCTTAGATTGCTACTTTGGATCTTCTCATCCTTATTATTTTATTATTTACTCCATTTTTGGACATTTACTAATGGAGAGTGGGTATTATAATGACACTTTGAATTTATACGAAAGTGCTTTACAATGTGCAATTAGGTTATTTTAGAGTCATTCATGCATAGCTGATATCTATTCAGATATTGGTTAATTGTACTTTTATAAGAAAGATTATAATAATGCATCTGTCAATTACAACAAAGCAATTTCAATATATGAGAAATGCAATCAATATCAATCATTTAAGTATGCAAATATCTTATTGCTACAAGGGCAATTACTCTATAATTAATAGTAATATGATTAAGCAAGTTAACAAGTGGAAACTTCTATAGATATTTTATATCAATTTGAATATTCATAAACAGATCTTTTAATTGAAGCAATAAAATTACTTATTCAGATTTGTAATTCATAGAATAAATAGAGTAAAACAAACTAATTGAATTTACAACTTCAACTTTTGTAAATGAGACACTCTATTATGCAATGAGATTATATAATTAATACTTTATATATATATAGATTTTACTTAAACATTAGACAGAAATAATATTATAACATTAATTTAAATTTGAAATAAGAGTAATGAGGTTTCACTTCGATCCTAATAATGCTAATAGAATCAAGTAGTAATAGTAAGAAAAATAACAGAAATAACCAAAAATAGAATTGCCAGACTCTTAAAATATAGTCCAAACTATTTCTATTGAGTTGCCTAATGAAAATTCAAATATGGTAATCTCAAATTAAATTCAGGAAGTACATTCAGGGAATGATTAATATAAATTACCATCAGAATTAAATAAACACATCTATGAACCAAAAGAAACATGGGAGAAGTTACCAGATTATCCATTAGTTTACTAAGATATTAAAATTCCTGATTGTAATCAAAATGAAATTTATCTTGCTTTATATGAATAATGTTTTAATGAAGAAATCATTAAATTTAAAGAACATTATTCATCATATAAGGAACTAATATTTTACTGCGAAAAAATGTAAACTATGATGAATTAGTTTCTTACAAAGGAGAGATAAATGAAAGAGAAATATTGTTAATCTACTTAAAAAGATTTACCTTATCTTATAAAGAAATTAGAATATTAATAATAAATTAAGGAATATGAAAAATCTATTGAGAAATTTATAAAAGCATAAACAAAAATAAAACTAATTTTACAAAATGACATTCAATAACATGTTAGTATATAAATGATCAATCATATATCTTATGATTAATCCTCAAATCATGAACTATTTCATTAAAGAATAAATGAATTTCTTGAAAAGAATTAAAATTTAAAAGAACAATTATTAGAGAGAACTACATAACATGTACTTATTCTTTATAATAGTATTAGTTTGTGAAATTATCAAATGATAGCAAGAAGATATAGGAGGAAAACAAGGAAATTTAAAGACAAATTTTGATGTATGAATAAAATTTAGGAAAAAATACAGATTAATTTTAAGTTTTGAATTGTTTCATTTGAATTCTTATTATGTACTATTGCCATTTATTGGACTTTCATTTTACATTATTTAATTCATTTCAATTGATGCTCTAAATCTAAAAGACCCAGAAAAATTGATAACTTTAGTTGAAGCATATTCTTGATATGTTTCCATTTGGGATACTTTTAAAGAAGTGAGACAATTAAAGAAAACTGAAAGGAATAATGCAGAGAGGATAATCATTATAAGGATTGTAATCTTACTAAGTTAATATGAGTAGATGACACACATTCCATCCAACATTTTATTTAAATCTTCCTAAATTATAAATTATTAATTAATTACTTTCATAAATGTACAATTTGTAGCCTTTAGTAGACTATTTAAATTAGACTGAGTTTTTTGATACAAATCAATAAAATTTGAATGATTGTTAATATATTGATTTAATTTTAAATTTAAATCTAAGTTTTAGGAAACAAATTAAGATTCTAATAATTACAATTTAATCCATCCTTGAGCCTATATTTGATAATGTTATTTTAATTATTAAAATAGATCTGATTAATCCCAACATGATGCTGAAGTTATTGTAATCAGATAAGAGGGATGCCAACACATCTATGTATCATTAAGATCTCCACTTCTTTTTGGATAAGATTAATCTGTACATTTTGTAGCAGATAATTCTGCACAATTTTCAATATTTTTAAATTAATTAAATTCATCAATTATTTTTTAGAATTCCTCTTTTTAAGTTGAATTTAAATCTAAAAAGGTACCATCTAAAATTGAGGAAATAGTTTAAGAATTATTATTCAATTTCTATAGATATAAGGTTTAATTAGAATTAAGGTTTTGTATTTCTTTTAAGAGTTCACTTTCACTATTGATGTATGTTCTAATATCTTTAAGTCTTGATACAAAGTTTAATTAATTATAGATATTTCCATCACCATATAGACAAGAATGGATAGCTTCTTTTGTTTCTGGGAATATGATAATATTTTGATTTTAATAGAATTATTCATTATTGATAATGCCATCAAAATAAATACATAATTCTTTGGATAATTAAGAGTTGGAATACAAGAAGAAATTAATAATTGAAATTCCAGCAAGTATAAGATTACATAAAAACCAAAGTATATCAATATACTTTCTAATTTTCAAGCGTTTATTTATTAAAAACCCTAACCATAAAATGATTTGAATGACACTAAAGATCATTAATGTTATTAATAATCCATTAAGTGATTTGACGTAATAATTCATATCATTATTTAGACTTTGATGGAAATCAATATATGTTTAAGCATAGTTTAGAATATAATTATTTATGGATGATATCTATTATTTAGCTTTTGTGAATTAAGTTGTTAATTTTGAATCCCTAAGAGTAAATGATGAATTCTCCAAAGATCCAAATCTTAACAATATATTCCCATAATATTCTTAGGTCTAGTCTACTTAACTTGTTAAATACATTCCACTTTCCTCTTATTTTATTAGATCATATTATTAAAGATATGTAAGGTAATTTTCATTGTCTTTAGTTGACAATAAGTAATCTATCTATAAATTATATATCCAATATATTTTACAATTTTCATTTTCGAGAAATAAGACTCGGCAGCTGAGATTGTACTAGTTCCATTCGAGGATAATTTAATAGGAAGAGGAGAATTAGGTTGATTTCTCTTAAGTCTATTATAAAATGAAGATTTACTAATTGTTAAATTCAATAATTTCTTTTTATTTTAATTGTAGAGTGATGGATACTCTACTTTGATAAAGTTTTTTCAAGCCTGATTGGAAATCAATAAAATCATTTGATAATGAATTAAAATCAGTTTATAAAATACTGTATCCTGTAAAATTATCATCATTTCTTGAAAGTAAATTATCAAAAGATGAAGCCATATAACAATTGGAATAATTTAAAGCATCAATAACTTTATTTGTAGAGATCTGAGGTATATTAATACAGATTACATATGTAATAATGGAAGCGACTATGAGAATTATATTCAATATAAAAATGGTTACTATTCCAAACTTATGAAATCTTCTAGTATTCAAAATGAATTGATCTTCTGTACGAGTTTTAACCCATTTGATTATAGAACTATTATATATCATTAATTTACCTTGGCATTGTTATTACTAATATGTAGAGCAAGGATAAAAATAGAGTTGAAATAGCAATGATCAACCAAGGAAGAGTATAATATTAGAGATCTATAAAATAATCACCTGTAGATATTATGTAGCTGCTATTAATCCACTGTTCTATTTAACTTGAGAGGTCTTATTTTTACTCGGAATATATGGATTCAAAAACAGATTATCTATCTGAATCTGTTATATCAACTAGATGATGATGATATTCAGTGATTACAATTTTCAATGTCTTAACATAATTAATTTCGAGTGCTGGTGAATTCGAGAATATCACTATCACTATTATCATTTGAAAATGCTGATGTTATGAGAAGAACAAAAATAATTGGATAAGGTCGTAGCATTAATGTATAATTTAAATTATATTATTATTATTAAATAGCATAATTTGAAGGAATGAATTGATCTTATTATTAATTTATATATATATATGAATGATCATAAAATACCATTAATGGAATAAGAAATGGCAGCATTAGATGGAAATGAATAGAAATTGTCAAATCAACAAGATAGTTTAGTAAAAGGATCAATTAATCAGACTAAATTATCGATAAAAAATGCATTTTCTAGAATTAGCCATTTATCTGTTCATAATGTTAATACAGCACTCTTTTTTATTAGAGAGAATTGGAAGAGTGGTATGACTTAGGCAATGATGAATATGCCATTTATTTTGAATGCTGGCAATAATACTGGAGGTAATCCTTCTGCTGCCTATACATCTGCCTTAATTGGTGGATTGATCAATGGATTTTTTAGTGGAAGTATTATAATCATACTATAAATAATAAAGGTAATCATTCAATCTATGCACCAACTTGGGTAGCTGCAGGATTTAATTATTATATAGTATAATAATATGGATATGAAGCAGTTCCTTGGGTAACAATAATGGTTGGATTATAAATATATATTCTGAGTCATTTGAAATGGCATCATTTAATTGATTTCATGCCAAATTATGTAATTGAAGGATATTATTTGGGATTACTATTTTTAATTGCAAATGGTTATATAGATTATGCTTTTGGATTAAGTGATATGCATTCAAATAGAGGATTCTAAGTATATCATGATAGATTTGAAATGTATTAAGGTAAAATAAACTAGATAAAGTAGAATTCTTTAGAAGAGGAGATCTATATTATTTGGGAGCATCAATTTTCATATTTTTGATACTCTATTTTGGTTGGAAAATAAACAAAGATCTTCCTTTGATTGTATTAATATGTTTAACAGGTTTAATGGTTGGTATAGTATTTCCAACAGAAAAGTGTTTAAAGAATGTTTATGGAGATGTAAGTTTAAAATTGTCATTTATTGAAAGTAGTGGTCCTCATTTTTAACCAGATATGTGGACACTTATTTTTTTATTTGTTTATGCAATTAAAATGACATTCTATATTACTATTTAGAATTTATTATGTGCAAAAGGAGCTGAATATTTTACTGGAGTTAAATGTGATCATGATAAAGAAATCTTATGTGTTTCTTTGACTAATATTTGTGCCGGTATCTTTAATAGTATTCCATGTTGTGCATCAATAAGATTAATTATATTGAATATAAGAGTTAGAAATATGAACAGATGGTCATCTATCCTAAATGGCCTATCTGTAGTACTATTCTATGGAATATTTAGTAGATACTTTCTATAAATCCCACTTTATTTTGTGAGTGGTATATTATTATATTCTGCATATATGTGTCCAACTTGGCCTTATTTAGAAATGTTATGGAGAACTAAAAGAAGATTGATTTTAGTTAAATAAATTACAATATCAATTATTTGTGTATATTATGGAGCTATTGAAAGTACAATGATTGGAAGTATGTATGCAATGTTGTAGTTTGCTGAAAAAATGAGTGCAGCTGCTTCTGAAATAATAGTCAGTTCAGATGAATAACAAGTAAAAATTTCATATCTATTTATTTAATTAAGAAAAATTCATTAATTAAAAGAAGTTGTATCAGATAGCAAGATGGATCTGATTTATAATTGAGAGATGATACTTTAGGTAAAGAAGATGATTTTCCTGATACTCAGTAATTTAAAGGATCTTTTGCAATATATAGATTTAATGGAGCAATCAATTATATTAATGTTAAAGTATAATCATATTAATATTAGAATCATATTGCTTAAATTAAATAACTGCCAGAAAGTGATTATATTGTACTTAGTTTTCGATATGTAAGTGTTTTTGATGATGAGGCCATAGACAAATTAAGTTTAATGATTTAAGCACTCATTAGTATACATTCATAATATATATCATAGGTTCTTAAAGGGAAATACTGTTGACAGGATTGAATCAAGGTATGATTGAGGAGATGAGATACAACGAATACATGAATAATTTCTATAAAAAACACCGATAACATTTTAAATTATTGGGTTCTTGATGTAGGATTTGTATATATTATTCATTTGATTTATAAATCTATATATATATATATATGTATAAATTGTTTATGTAACAAATAAATCAATCAAATTACTAAAATGAAAATTCCACTCTCTTTAAATTATATTTATGATACAATTCATATTGTTTACTAAAATAATTTATATAAATATTTACTGATTAGAATTAAATTTAGTTTATAATTCTTCAAATATTGTTAATCTACACATATTCTCATATATAAAGTCATCTCTCTCTGTTAAATTATTTATATAATTTAAAATCTATGTCTCATTTAATTTATATTCCATTAATGCAGTATTTTGATGTCTATTTTCATAATGATTTAATTCCTATATAACTAATTCCTAATCTAATATCTTATGATTCACACAATAGACTAAAAAGTCATAAGCTAACTTTCTGCCTTTTAATTCACTTATATATTTATTGCTTTTTTCATATTAAAATATCCTTTTAGATTGATGGTTTTATCTTTTAATCATATAGTATTCACTATCCATCAATTAAGTAATCAAATTATTAATAATCTCTACTTGATTATCTTTTGTTATTTACTTCAACACAATGAATTAATAAAAATTATGCAATAGATACTCATTGTTATATAATTCAGTAGAATTTTTATTTTTATTATTTAACAAATGAATGCATATTTATTTACTCATCTTATTTCTTATTTCTGGTAATTCATCTTAAAGTAATCTCAAATAAATTAAAGATAATCTAAGAGTATTCAAATTAAATAAATTTGGAGATGCAATACATATACTTTTAATAACTGCAATTCTTAAATCATCTATGTTATTACTATGAGAGTATAATTCACAAATTTTCAAAAATTGATCTAAAAAGTCTTGTTTTTATAACATAACATAACCATAAAGTTTAATAAGATTTTTCATAATTCCTGAATCATTTATAAATCTCTTGTTAATCTTATCTAAGATAGATTCATTATGATTCAATTTAGTTAATTTACTAATAATAAGTAAAAATTGTAGACATTATTTTAAGCATTAACTGAAATATGGAGTTTCAATTACTTCTAATAATTAATAAGTCAGCTATGCAATTTCTATATTAGAATCTTCTACATTTTTATTTTTCTTAAGTATCCTATTGTATTACTTATACAACTATTACAACACTTCCAAATCATCAATTTCTAAGAGTTCTTTTTATTATATATATTTTTAAACTTAATTCTTTATTAATTATTCTAAATATGAATGACTATTATTCAAATGATCTAATTTAACTAAGAAAGATATCTACTTCTTTCTTAAAAGACTATTGCCCATATCTTATTAAATTTAGAATGTTTTCTAATTAAAATGTTATATCTCAATCATATTCTTTGTAATTTAATAACAATCTGAAAATAAAGTACAATCTTCATATTTATTATTTTTGATTATGATATTTAAGACTTAATAATAAACTGATAATACAGGTGGACATTTTATTTCATTAATAATAAATTTCTTATTATAGATTTCTTGAATTAAAATCTATTCACCTTTTTTCAATTATTCAATTTAATCATCTTCATATTAATCTAAAGTTTCCCTTTTGATGTTATAATAATCTTTAATTAATTAATAACATAAAAGTAAAATACCATGAGCATTATTATGATTTTACTTTACAGTCTTACTATCTATTAATTCATTTAAAAGCTAAACAACATAAGATGTTATTGATTAAAATGAAAGGAATGGTAAAATAGCCTTGGATAGAATCACTCTACCTAAATAATTCTTATTCTTTAAACAACTTATTAATGATGGCAATAATTAATCTAAATGTTTTTATTCAAATAAATCTTATTTCTAAATCTCTGTATATACCTTTCTGATAAATTTACCTTCCATAGGGGCTAATCTTGATAATAATAATGCTATAGGGTATAAACTAGGATATAATTATTGATCACTATAATCCTTTATTTTATTTTAGAAATATTACACTAATTAAGGTGACTTATTAAAGAATTCTATTAATGTCAATTTTTAAGCAATTTATTCTACATTTTAAGTATTTTTCCCTAAAGTTCTATTTGCCAAAGCTGAAAATAACATAAGAGATGAATTTCTCACACTCCAATCATCATAACTAAAACCATCAATTGCTAACATATAAGCTTCAGGTATAAATTATTCAAGATCTTATCTTAACCAAGCTTCCATAAATAACTTTCTGATAACATTTAAAGCATGGATTCTCATTTCTAATTGACCATCTCTAGCAAATTTCAATAAAATCTTTACAACCTTTTCTGTCTATTTATCTTTACTTTGACAAGACCTTAATAAACAACAAACTAAATGTGGTAAACCTGCAGATCTTCTAAATACATTCTTTAATTAATTTTAATCAAAAGCTTCAACTAATTTATCAATTAATTCATTCACTAATCCAGGCAATTATGGATTTTTACTGACTCCCATTGTTTTACATAAGTCATATAATCCTTATGCAATTCTATCAATAGAACCTAAATGTTTAATGTTTAATAAAGCATGGAAAAATTAATAAGTAATTCTCTTCAATAAATCATTAGGAATTAAATTGTCTTACATTTATTCAATTACTTTTGCTAATTCCTAAAAGAATACTCCAGATTCTCTAGTAATCAAAAAGAATGAAACTACCAATATATTTTCAGATCCTGAATCTGTAGTTTGATCATCTAATGATTCAATCAAAGTGTTTCCTTAAAGAATCTTTTGTACATTTTAAACAAACTCAGTCTGATAAAAATGTCCCCTACAATCAACTTGATAAGGTAATTGTTATGTTGATTTGTCATCAATTATCCATGTACAAACATTCTCTGAACTTACTTAAGTAGCAAATTCAATAATGTCTTTCAATAATTCAAGTAATTTTACAAAAAACAATTTAAGTTATTCTTTATCATCCAATTAATGGATATTGTTTCTTTATAGAATAATCCAGAAAGTTGATACATATCCATGGATAAGTGTTTATTATAATTAAACAATATCATTAGAGAATACTTACTTAAAAGTATTAAACTTCTATTATAATTCATGAACTAGATAATTTAAAAATTAAATCTCTGGATTTTATGTAGGATATAATACTTTTGCATATTTCTTTAATAATAATGATAATAAGAGTGAACCACTTTCATAAAATTTTATGATTGGATTTCCTATTTAAGTAATTGCTATTTTATAGAGTTCTTTAGCTTTCTATTCACTAAAGAATTGAATTTCATTTGGAAGCAAAAGCAAAATCTCATAAGCCAAAGTTCTTGAAGATTCCCAATTGCTACTACATTAAATGATTAATTATTCCACTTTTGTATTTCCATAAGCTTATTCACAACAATAATTGAATAAAAATTATGTTCTGTCATAAAATTCTCCTTTTTTAGGTTCTAATTTTTCAGGAGTACCTAAATACAAATATATTGTCTTCAAAATTTCTAAGCAAGGACTTGAAACTTCATAACAGCACTCAGGTATTAATTATGAATATAAAATATCTAGAATTTATTGAGTAAATTTAATAATTGGTTAAATTAGAGTTGTGTCTTTTGATTTTCCTGATTCCAAAAGTTTTAGATCCTTTTAATAGCTTGTTCTGATTCTTTCAATAAAAAATTTTAATTTTTATAGATAGTTCTTCTTAAAGTTGGGATATGATGTTTTAATAACATATTATACAAAGAGTACAATTGAATCTAATTCAATTTAAGTTGGTTTGCCAGCTTTTTTGCTGTTCAAGGCAAATATTTGAAAGGCTTCAAATTAAATAGCTCTATCAATATTATACATCCACTTCTAAATTATTTTAATATCCACATTCAACAAGGTACCATTCTTGTAAATTATACCTTATTCAATCACAGTGATTTACTATTCTGACTTAGCAAATTTGAGTAATGAAGCAATGGCCCATACTTTATGTTTGTGTTAAAAGAAATTCTGATCATGTTTTATAATGTGATCTATCAAGTATTGAATGCATTCAACTTTTACATCTGCCAAAATTTTATTAATCTATTAAGCATAATTGAGGTTGTAATTGTGTTGATTCTATTTGACACTTTCAACGTAATCATCAACAAATATCAAAACAAATTATTACAATCTTTGATTGAACTAGTCTACATTCTTTTTGTCTTCTTATCCTAATTCTTTATATAGTTTTGTAAGTAATTTCTATAAAACTTGACCTGCAATCAATAAACTTTCATCGAAACAAGAATTGAACAAGTCTAATAATAATGTCTTAAGCGGATAGAATTAAATAGATTACTTTTTTTAATTTGATTATTTGATTGGTCTCATATTGATGAATCACATTATTGAGTTAGGAGTATTGTTTTCTGAGATTTGTGCATGATAATATATCTTCAAGATTGAATTATTCCATTGTTAAATTCTTTCTTCACAAATAAATTAAAATTAAATGATTAATTTTTGTATGGGTGGAATATTATTAATACTCAAACTTGAATATGGCTAAAATCGGCTGATTGAACCAAAGCTAAAGCTTACTCAGTGATTTATTATTCTCTAGTGAACTCATTCTTGGTATCAGCATAGATTTGACTTTCATCAGCATAGTTGTCATTTTCCAATTGTAATTCGGCCTCATATTATTTCAAATCAGCAACTCTTTAGTTAAGGAATTCAGTGACTTAATCAATCTTATCTATAGAAATAATAGAGATATTAACTTACTGTTTGTTGCAGTCAAATCAACATTGACAGCGTTGATTTATCTTTGGAATTCAATAAATTCATGATCTAATTAACCTAATCTCTCTTCATATTCTTCTACAGCATTGGCTTCAACAAGTGTTTAATCATTGATACTATCTACAATAGCATTTCTGAAATCATTCAAAGCATTAACGATTTAAGAAATGATACCTTAATCTGAAAAGTTTTGATTTGATGCTAATGTAAGAAGAGCCTTCAAAAATGGAGCCATTTTTGATCTTGGTTTAATACTTTATTCAATTTTTTTGAGTGAGTTTTAGAATTTCTTAACTTAAGCCAATGAGGGATTGCTCAAAGTTTATAAGAGAGCAAGAGCGTCATCAACTGCAACTGTTGCATCAGTTAATTCAGCAACTTAAGCTTCAAATGCTTCATGTTCTTATTCTCTGATCAAGACTTCTTCATCATAATTTTTTCTGTTAATTTCTTGATATTCAATGAGATTAGCAATTCTGGTTTCTAATTATTCCTTTCTTGGGATCAATAAATTGTCAATGACATCTTCTGATCTGCTGATATCAATTTGGGCATCATTGATTTATTAATTCAATGAAACAACTAAAGCATTATGTTGATTTGTTCTTTATTGGAAATCAAATTCTAATGTTTAGAGTCCATCAATCAAATCATTATCCAATTCTTCAATGGCATCAATCAATTCATTTACAGCACCTCCAGACAAAGAATGTAATTCAACCAAATGCAAGAGAGCTTTTCCATAATTTGATTTTTATAGTTCTGCTTACAATTTTTATGGTGTTTATCTCAAATTGGATTTCAAACTGGTTGCAAGAGCAATTACTAATACCAGAACACAAATGGTTTTCATTTAATTAAATATTACACAAAAACGAACAATTTATTCCGTTTTTCAATTGCTTAATGGAAATTGAAATTTGAATTATAACTAATAGTCAAGTTGCTCGTCTTAACAAAAATATTGTTTTTATTTTTATTTTTGAATAATATTTCAATGGTGTTCATGATGATGGGCATATTATTTCTTCCAATTTTCTTCAATTTACTTTCTTACATCAGCAGGTAATTATGGATGATGATGTTTATAACCTCCTTCAAATGGACTACCCCCATGGAATTAATGAGGATCACTATGACCATCAAATTCAACATGTCTGACTATAATAAACAATTAATAAATTTATTATTACATCTTTCATATTCAAATACATCCTTATAATATTAAGTAATATATGCTCTGGTAGATGCTGGCTCACTTTTAGTAAGTCTTGAAGTAAATTATCTTAAGTAGTCATTAACAACCAAATCTTCATTAAGAGCCTCTAAATCCATATCTCCAATAGGATTAATAGGCTCAGTGTTAATTTATGTCTTAGTAGTGTGTCTCCAATGAGCTTCAATTCCCATAGTGTGCCATTAATTGACTACAGCCACTATGGTTTTTCCTGGAGTATGATTATAAAGAGTTTCAAAGATTTCAATATCTTTTCTGTCAACCAAAATTTTCTTTTAATGAGGACTCAACTTCTCAAAAAGCTTAACAAACCATGATGCTCTATATTTATCAATTGATTCAGCAAATTGTTCTCCTCCAAGAACTGCCAATTAAAATGCCAAATCCTATCTTTCTCTTCTCCATCTAATTTGACTAAGGAGTTTGAGGAAATTCAAAGAAACGCTGAGTGGATCAAATCTTGGTTCAGTCTAAAATTATTGTAAATATATAAGTACTTTCAATGACAATAGATCATCATTAGAGATTGCCAAACCACCAAAGACTACATTAGCACCTTAAGCTTTAGCTTATTCAATGGCATATTTGACTTCTAAACCTGGAATGAATGGATGAAAATCGTTATTGAATGCTAAAATTAAATATTAATAGATATTATTTACCTTTCAAAAATTACATTAAACCTAACCATGAGTAGAGTCTTGCCCAAAAGACTGTATTTCTGAAATTCCTTACTCCAGATTCCAATTCCCATTTATAAGCACCTCTTAATACATCATTATAGACATTTAATTCTGATTGAGATGTGACTCCTTCAATATTTTTTATCATATTCCACCATTCTTAGTTGGTTTGCACATAGACACTATCTGGCTTGACTTCATTAATCAATTTTTATGTTCTGTAGGCCAACATAGTAGAAGCATGTGTTGATCCAATAAGATATAGTTTTCTATGTTTAACAGGGTCTTCAAGAATGGTCAATGTATTCTCAAATGGATTGGATCTACATCCCATTTATTTATTTACCTATTACCAGCCCTAAGGTATTTGCTTAAAAGATGATTTTAGTTTCTTTGGAATTTATGCACCACCTATCCAAACATTTCTATTTTTTATTAATAATAATAAATATCTCCTTCAAAAATATTGTTATTATATAAATCTCATATTCATTTATGTTTATTCACAAATGTTGTAAGCATTTACAATGATGCTTCAGGCTAGTCAGTAGGAACAAGATGTCCAGCATTATTAATTAACACTAACTCAAGATTTCCAGCTGATTTCTGATATCCAACTATTTTTTCTGTTCCTATAATCTTCAACACCTCAAAGTCTTTTTAACGATACTCCTCAATCTTTTCGTATTTCAAATCATACACCCATCTCAAAGTCCCTGGAGTTGAACAAATGAGATCATTCTGTCCATTATATATCAAAAATGGAATCTATCTAACTACTTCCTCTACAGTAACTACTACATCTCTCAACATAAAGTCATATTTCAAAGCCTTTTATACAGGGCCATCATCAGCATTACTAATTTTGTATTTCCAATCTTCACTAAATCCGAACTTGTTTACAATTTGTAAATCATTTAAATACTTCTCCACCTTCTCCTCAGTTACTCCATAATTTCCATATTGAAGAACATTATACACATTCATATCACCACTTTAAGTGATAATAATATCTAGAGATTTTCCAAAAGCCTCTCTTGCTACCAAAGTGTTACCTTTATTCAATTCTGTCAATCCATATGCTAATATAGAGTCTACTTGCATTCTCTCTTAAATGTCAATCAAACCCAAATTAAAAGAATAGGATGCATATTCAGCTATTACAGCATATGGGTCTGTAAAAGGATCACCTATACCCACACCTTTCAATGGAATCTTTTTCTAAGCATTAAGATTATAATCCAATATTGCCTTTGCTATTGTTGGAACATACCTAAATCAAAACCATATTTACTTGCCAGCATAACTTTCACCAAACACAAACCAAGGTGATTATGCCAATCCTTTAACTTGTTATTATTCCACACAACCATTTGCTCCGAATAAAAACTAATTTAAGGCATATAAAAATTGTTATCCAATTTATTTTTAATTTGTTGGTACTTCAGATTGTTTCTCAACATAAGCCAAACCTGTACCAATAGGTTGATCAACGAAAATCACATTGTATTCTGTATTCCAAGCATACTTATTCTTTTTGAACGTACCATCACTCTGCATCAATAATGGTCCCAATTCCATAAAATTACCTAATTACGAAGATGATCCAGGCCCACCATTCAACCATATCAATGTTGGATAATTTTAGAGTTCGCTTTCTTATTTCGCTTTCTAACTTCCATAAAATATGAATCCTAATGCTGAATTGCTGTTCTCATATACACTCAAATATCCTGAATAAATCACTTAAGAATTATCAAATAAGGGATCTAATTATTATGCATTAACCTTTTTGCATTTTGTCCCTTAAGGAAAAGTTCCTTCGCTTTTAAATATATCGCTATAATCATAATGACCTTCTTTAAAGCTCAACCTTGAAAAACCCAAATTGATGATAGCAAACAATATGATTTTCTACATACAAATATTTTTTAATTAATAATAATTACATCATACTAAATATATATGAATACATCTATAAGAAAATAGGTATTCATTTTATATGTGTATACTCCTCAAAGTAATTTTATTCACCTACAAATTATAAATCTCTTAGAATGAAGTAACCTGCAAATGCTTTCTTTCAATTAGTTTTCAACTAAAACATAAAGTAAGCAAAATAGAATTTGTCCTCTTT
The DNA here is from genome assembly GCA_000733385.1 of Paramecium biaurelia. Lineage (NCBI taxonomy): Eukaryota > Ciliophora > Oligohymenophorea > Peniculida > Parameciidae > Paramecium > Paramecium biaurelia. The sequence continues at coordinate 154,683 of JPFL01000123.1, forward strand.
TTTTTAATGTAACAAGTATTGATTTAACAATAATGGCTATTCAAAATATATCCAAAAACATAATTTCTATTTCAGATTTTTTACTGTTATTAAATTTTAAAATAATATAAATAGTTAATCAGACTAATTTATTTATAAATCAAAAGCAATAACAATAACAACAAATAAATTTTTAGATTAAAGGCTATAATCAATATTTATACTAGAAATATCTATAAAAATAAAATCAGATCCAAATTGTAACTAATTAAAATTAATTGTGAATTAATTATGCTTAATTAGTATTGTATATAATTCAAAAAATGATTTCTATAATTTATTAAATAAAATAATGGGTAATTGTGAGACAAGCAACACAGTAATAGGTGATCCATAATTTTAATAAATTGGAAGTGAAGCATAAGCTAGAAACTTTAGTTCAACTTACAAAAGTGAATATGTGGAAGTACATGGTAATCTAGCCATTGTTGAGGAACAAGAAGAAGGAGGCTTAGTCTTTTTAGATGAACCTGCTAAGGAACAAGATGTATTAAAAGTAAAGATTTGTTGTGATACAATATAAACTGTAAAATTAATCAACATTATAGAGTATAGGAATTGGAATTGTGGATTTTGATATTGTAAAAGAAACTGATTTTTCAGGAAATTGTAATTATGGATTAGATCATGGAATGTGGATTGTTTATTCTGACAAATGTAAATTACTTATTTATAATTAAGTGGTTGCTGCCTCTAACGATGAAGATCTTGATAAGAAATCATTAGGAATCGAAGTTAAATAAGGGGAGATTATAGAATGTATTAGAAATGGAAATGTATTCTCAATTAGAAAAGCTGGTGAGAATAATAAATAAATTACCTTCAAATTACCTCCTAATAAAAACTACAGATTTGCAGCATATTTATTTAGTGGTTGGGATAGTAAAGAAGCAAAAGTATCTGAAGCTAGAATTGAAACATTATGAAATTTATATAAAATAATATTGTTAATATTCAATTCATCATTCAACATATTCTACTCCTGTTACCAATGCTTTTTTTGCAAAATTAGCAAGCAAATATCCTGCATCATTATATTTATGGTCTGTATTCCATAAAAGATTTCCTTAGTGTATCTCTTTCTTAGTAGCAATGAAGTGTCCAATTGCATATTGATAAATTTTATCGGTAATTTGTTCCATCTTATCTGTCTCTTTCAATCCATATAAAGTACACATCTCCACAAATTCAGGTTCAGCATATAAGCAATTTGTATATTCTTCTGGAAGTGCCTAAATAATTATGAACCTTGATTACATTAAAATAGTCATCAACTTCCTTTTTTAATCCTAATAATTAAGAAGCACTTGCTTTGTCTGCTTTTTAGAGCATATAGCCAACAAAATTGAAAAGATCAATCTAAATTGCATCATCTCCACAATTTGAAACATGTTATGGTTCGGGCAAATTGTTATATTCATAAGCTCCTGTTAATGCTTCTTGATTAAATTGACGTTCAGCAGGTGTGTAGATGCATGATATTAATGCAAAGGAGATAAATAATATAGAAATTGATTTCATTTTAAATAAATTTTATATTTTGGAGGATATTATGAAAATCATAGAAAGGCTTTAACTTCGAGCAAGTTTTTATATAAACAATCATTAATGATATTATTATCTAAGAATATATATAAAATAGACGTAATCAAAATATTTTGAATAATTTCTTACTCTAAATCATTTTTCATGCTAACACATGTATATATTTTATTATCTATTCATATAATATCAATTATTGATTTAAATAAAATGTATTAAATCTCAAAAAAATGATTGTAATTTATTTCCTCCAGGTATTTTATCCAAAATTTCCTTTGCTTTTTTTACCTTATCATCAACATCTTAAACTGTCTTACTTACTTTAGACATATTTTCATTAATCTAATACTTATTTGAAGAAATTACATTTTTGGTTGTGGACTCTAAAGTACTTGACAAAGCAATCATCTTTTCAACTTGAGGAGCAATTTTGGATAGTGCATCCATATCTTCTCTCAATTATCTTATGCTATCTCCTAATTATTATACTCTTTGAATATCGTTTCCCATTATTTAATTTATTATTAATTTTATTTTTATATTTATTTAATTATATTTTATTTCAGATACAAAAATAAAATATTAAAGGTGAGAGATGTAATCTAAGCGTTCTAATTTCAAATATCTAAGTTTTTCATTGAACCATCTACAATTAATCTTAGCAAAGTTTAAGGATTGTGTTAACAATTATGCTTATTATTTTGATTTCTTCCCTCATAGACTCATGTACATAGCTTCATTAGAACTTTAAAGTTTGAAATTATGTTCACATCTATTTCCAAATTATATTAGACAAGGTATATATATGTAACTAGAGTAACCACTTTTATCATATATTTGAGAAGGTAAATTAAAAGGACTTCCCTTTACATACTGTTTCAATTTTAATATAATATTTGAAATATAGTTTCTCCTATTTTCTCATTTAGTAATCTAATCATAATTAATTTATAGATAAAGATTTAGAATATTTTTCAAATTTTTCAAGCATTATTAAATTGTATATTACCTTTCACTGCTTAATTTGTTAATGATTAATTATCACACTTTAGTATCTATTCCACTTTCCATAACTTACAACATTGAAAATTTCCATAATCTAATCAAATTTCGTGTTAGATTATTTAGACTACTTATATTATGAACTAGCCCAATTAATTCTATTTTTATTTTAACAAAGGTGTACTTTGATATTAATTATGTAACACATTTTGATATAATTTTAATGAAGGCTCAGACTTAATTATCAAATAATTGAGAATAAAAACAGCAAAAAAAAAACACTTAATCTACGAAAAATAAAGGTAAGTTATATTATATTCATTTTTGGTTTTACCATATACTAAGTTTATTATTAAACTAAATTCGAAGTCAACTAGACAAATAAAAATAGTATTGTAAATTGGAGAATAAACAGATTAGGTGGATTAAAAAAGATGTAATGAATGTGAACATAAAAACCTTGCAAAATATTGAATACCAATACTAAAGATTCTTTGAAAATTTTTCAATTCCACAATCTTAAATTGGTTAATCTAAATTCAGATTTTATGATAAATACATTATTTTTCTAGTTATATAATTCTAATAAATAAGCATTGGAATGGTATAACAATACTATAACATCATGACATAACTACTCCATCTAATATTAAAATAGGATTAGAACATAAAATGTTTTATTTAAATGTTGCCTGCTAAAAGGTGCTTCAATTAATCATAAAGGACTTTTTTGATTGACTTTATGCATTTTTAAATAGCATTACTATGATACTTTCAATAATTTTACTTTATTGATTTTTTAGATTAAAATAACATTTTAATAATTGTCTAATAGATGGAAAAAATAAAAATCTAATTTATGGCTTATCACAAAAGAACAATGAAAGAACCTCTTTAAGTGGTG
>JPFL01000124.1:7739-58320 GCA_000733385.1 Paramecium biaurelia
ACAGAGTAGGACACAAACAATGAATTAGATTTTATAAATAGGGCTAGAATTGAATTTTTACTTTTAACACTTTAACATTTATATAAAAGGGGAGATTAGTTGATTTCTTGAAATTTTTAATTTTATTATAAAATTATAATATATTTTTGGAGAGAATGAATTATTATAAACCCCAAAACCTAAATCTTTTGTTTCTAATTGAAATTAATTAATTTATAGAAATTCTTCCAAAAAAAATCACCAAAATTGTCTATACACAAAATACTTATGAATTATGTTCATAATGATAAGGATTTGAAAATTATTTAGAAATATAAATAGGCATAATTGAACACACAAAACTAAAGAAATAATTAATTGTTTGAGTGATGTTAAAAATTAAATTAGTCTAGATTTTCTAGTTTATATAATTATAGAAAATGAAAGGATAAAGTAAGAAAGGGCTAATTGCTTTTTTTCTCATTTATGCTCTCCAAATTTGATGATCTAATATAATCATAATAAATGAAGTTCGACACAATATTATCTTTAGGGAGAGCTCTCACAGGATCAAACTCATATAATTAAATAGAAACCTTTATGATAATTTTATATGAATCTCATCAGAATTATGATTATAAACCTCAATTAGGTATTTATGATTTCAATATAAATAGATTTCTAATTACTATCTAAACTTAATAATACTATTGCTCAAAAGTATACATAATGAAACTCAAACTTTAAAAAATGATTTATATCATCTTAAACAACACATTTATAAGAATTTTAGTGAATTTTGATAGCCAAAATTATTGAAGTATATCTAATTTAGAACTTGTATAAATATTTATCAAATTTTCATAAATTAATATAATATAGATAAAGCAATAACTCAATTTAATAGTTTAAGCAATCAATCAACTCTGTTATTCTTCTATTCTTTTTGAAAGTCTGAAATATTCTGCCTATTTTGTATTAGATCTTTAAATGCTCAAATGAAATTAATTGTTTTTAAAGAATACTTTTTGTACATTAGTTATTAGATTGGTTTAAAATTAGAGGGTTTTAAATCAATGTGAGAATAAGTAAGGAAAAGATTTCACTGTATGGGACTCTTCATTACTAATCTTTAGAATGAATTGTAATATAATCAACAATGTTATTATCCATAGTTTTGCACTTTCTGTGAATTTTATTCCCTATTTAAAAAGTCATTATGGTATAGTATTCTCTGTATTTTTTATTATTTTGAGTGAAGGGAATAGAAATGAATATTTTGGTTAAGATGTTGTGTAATATATTTCATTAATTTAATAATAAGAAAACATCGGCTTTTTGGTTTAGTTCTTCTTATTTTCAAGTTAGAAAGAAGAGAGATTAACCATATAGATTTAGAAAGAACATATTGTAGGATGTTATTTTTGTTTTATTCCTCCATTAAATTATATCTATAATTACAGATACTCATCCAATAATAAGAAATTGAAACCATATGATAATTTCTCAATATTTATATCAATTTAGAGGATTGATAATTATTATTACATTAAGAAGACTTTAATTTATTATTTCTTCTATGTATAATTATCTGAATTATTATAAATAATTAAACTTGTAAGTACTAAGTTAATATTATTATTAAAGATTTCTTATTAGATATAAGGTAATCTATTAATAATATTTACTTAATTAAGTTACATATCTTACATCAAGTATTTTAAAAAGAAGTTTACATTAAATATTACAAAATATGAATGTCCTATTTTAATTCCTAAAATTATCACATATAATAATCTTAGATAAATAGAATAATAATAAATTTTTTGAATGTTTGTTTAAATTTTCCCTATATATAATAATAAAATCATTTTCAGGCCATGATTCCAAATAGACCTAAGGTAACAATGGATAGAATCATTCCATAATCATTTGTATTTGGATCAGTGGTATTATCGGTTGTATTTGGATTTGTGTTATTTGGTTATGTAGATCCAGCTAAGCATTTCTCACACTTGTTAGTTGCTTAATTCCATGTGTAAGTATAGGCAGATTTAATATAGCATATCTTTGAATCAGTCATTGTACCTGGATCACCAGCTTAACACTTATTATTCTGTAATGTACAAACAGTAAAACTTTTAGCATCAAAGCTAGGAACTGGTTGGCAATCAGTACCTGTTGCTAATGTATCACAAGCATGGGCAGTACAAGAAGAAGTAGTTCCAGATTAACTCCATTTACAACCCTTATTAGTTCCACAAGCTATAGAGTCGGCATTTGCATCTGCACATTATGAGAAGGTCTTGCAAGTTCCATTAACTTTATCTGTAGCTGAATTAGGTGTGAATGCACAAACAACTTTGTTAGTACCATCTAATCCTCCTCCATTACAAGCTTCTAAAGTTTTGTAGGTTGAACAAGCTGCTTTTGGAATACAATTCTTGGTATTAGAAACACATTCTTTACCAGGAATAACACCACTACAAGCAGAATTACTAATTCCTTTATCTATATCTTCACATTACTTTAATCTACATGTTTTTGTTCCTGTTGTTGAACCAATAGGTAAAGAGTAGATACATGTTCCATCTGTTCCTAAAAAGCATCCAGCTTCTGTATAACTAGAGCAAAGTCCTAGAGGGATACATTTAGTTCCATCAGTTGTGCAAGTACCAGAACTTACAACTTATGATTTACAACCATCAAAAGTAGTTCCAATAAGATCTGAACATTCCTTCAATTTACATGATGTGCCATTCCAGAAACAAATTCCATCAGTACCAAGATTACCTTTGCATGAAATTTCTGTTTTGTAGTCACCGCATTTACCTTTAGCTACACATGCTACTCCATCAGTAACACAACCACCATATGCTAAACATGTATTTTAATCATTTGAGACTGCATCTGAACATTTATCAAATTTCTAGCATTTTTCAGTTGGTAAATATCCACAATCACCATCAGTACCCTTAACACAAGATGCCTTTAATACAGTTTTAGCACAAGATGTAATTGGTATGCAAGTTTCACCATTAGTAGTACAAAGAGGAGAAAAGATTTAACAACCCTCATGAGTTTTAAATAAAGCATCTTCACATCTATCATAATCATAGCAAGTATCTTTAACCCAAAGACAAGGTCCATTCTTTGAAGAGAGACAATATTATTAGGTCTTAAAGTCAGTACAAAATGATGCTGAAACACACTCTGTTCCATTTGTTTTACAACCACTTAGATGTGTATCACATTCAGTATCACTCTTTCCTTTCAAATCTTGACAAATTCTTTCTCTACATTTATTATTTTCCCATCCACATCTGCCCAATTCTTTAGTTATAGCATCTCTTACATATGAAGCAGCTTTACACATTATTTCATTCTTATATCCAGAACAAGTTGTCATTGTAATGCAACCAGCACCTGTGGTTGTACAAACCTTATCAAAATCATTACATTATTTATGAGTGTTGTAAGTTGCAGGTAAATCCTCACATTTCTGATCCCTACATATACTACCTATATCTGTCCAAGCACAATATTTCTTAATAATTACTTTATCTACTTCTGTAGTTATGACTGTGTTAATACAATTAGATCGACTTGATCTAGTTCCACTCTAAGCAGAACATGATTCCTTTTTAGATTCGCATTAGTTAGCCCAAGTGCACTCTGGTCTTGATTTACAAGAATCTTAATTGGTCAAAGTATTACAATTAGCAACATCAGTACATCCATAACCAGTAGTATAACAATTTGGATGATAATCTTAACATTCCTTATCAGTTTTCAAAGTATTTGGAGCCTCTGTGCATACTCTTTTCGCACAACTTCCAAGAATTGTACCAACAGTTGTTGATTTGCATGGTCCATTAGATGCAATATATGTTGAACAAGGGGTTTCTTTGGTTTCTTAGGTTTCTGTTCCTTTGAATTCCTCACACTTCTTACCATAGGCATCACAACCAGTTCCATTATAAACACAGAAAGGTTTATCAGTGACTTTAAATGGTTTCATTCCATCACTGCATTCTTTATTATTAGTACCTGCAATATCAGAACATTTCTTCTTTTAACAAGTGGATGTCTCTTTAGAACCAGTGATATTATAACAATAGTCTGCTCCATTTGATCCCATGAATTTACTACACATAGTTTAATCTCCTTTGTAAGCTGTGCAATCAGCTGATTTTTCAACACATCCAGTTCCTTTTGTTACACAACCATCCATGTAGCCCTAACAACCATCATTTGTTGTCGCATCAGTATTGTCTGAACATTTTCTATCTTTGCATTTACTAGTCTCTGTATTTGAAGCATCTCCAGAGCATAGAATGTACACATCAACTTTCTTAACAGTATCATAATGATCATACTTTTTAAAGGCTTCGCATTATGATTTAGTACCTCTATACTCAGAGCAAGGTCTATCTCTTGGAATGCATCCTTTAATTTTATCTTTGCCTCTATTCACACATCCTTTCATCCAATTGTCACAATCTGAATCAGATTGAGCAGAAACATTATCATAGCAAGTTCTAGCTTGGCAAGCACCTGATACAATAGCTGCACTATTAACTTTACAATAATCTTTAGCTGTATTATCAAGTAAATATTCACAAAATGATTGGTTACCTGAAAAAGTAGCACAAGTTGTACTCTCAGTTACACATTTTTAACCATTGGTCTTACAAGTTTTTAAATAGCTTTTGCAATCAGCAGTTGTGTAAAAGTTGGCTGTTGGTAAATCACTGCATGTTCTATCTGCACAAGAAGTTTTTGAAGTATCCAATTTGCATTTATTGTCACTTGAATCTGTAACTCCTTCACACCAGGCTTATTTTCCAGGTTCATCTGTTATTTCAGTTGGGATGGTATATGATGAACAACCTTTCTTTGTTATACATTTATTTTGATAGAATACGCAACCAGAAGCATTACTTGAACATCCAGTTTCATCAGTACTATCCTCACACGTCTAGGCTTTGCATTTTTTTGCTACATCCTTCATGCATGGGTATTTTCTAGCAGCATCTTTCAAACTCTTGCATTGTGTCTCTTCATTACCAGCTTCTGGTCCTAATTCTGCAGTAGATGTACCATCATAACTGGTGCAAGCACCTAGTGTTACACATTTACTTCCATATATATAAGTACACTCTTTATCAGCTGTGTCTTTTAATGAATTGCATGTAGTTCCTTTATTAGTAGCATTTGTAACATCGTAACTTGTACAAGCGGCTAATTTTATAGCACAAAAGTCTCCTGAAATGTAGGTACATCCAATACTATTAGATGTTAATAACTCACAATATGCTTTCTTATCTGTTCCTGATGCTGGAACTTTAGCACATCCATCAGTTGTATTGTAACAGGTTCCTGAAATATAAGTGCATGTCTTTCCTGGAGCTCCTAAATCACATGAAATTTGTGATGTTGGATTAGAGATATCGAAGCAATCATGATCTCTACAGGCTGTGGCACCTGTTGTAAATCTACACTTATTATTTTTATCATCTACTTTGCTAAGACAATAAGTAGGTTTTGCAGTATCATCAGTTGGAAGTGTGGCATATAATGAGCATATACTAGTTGCTACACATTTAAGATCAGCAGTACCAGCCTTGAACTCATCATATGTGCAAGGTTTTGAAGACTTAGTGATAGATTAACAAAATGCTGTTTTTCCACTTCCTGCAGTAATATCAGTAGGAACAACAGCGTCTGTGCAAGCAGCTTATGATGTTACAACAGTTCTACATTTTGCATTTGAAAAAACACAACCAAGTATTCTATTATCACAATCTCCTTAGTTTTATGGGCCTGGAATATCCTCGCATGTTGCAGCATCACAATTGGGACTTGTTCCTGCTTTACAAAGTATTTTTTTTGTATTGTCCGTTTAGGCTGCACAAAAGGCGGCTAGAGTAATAGCAGCACTATCCCATTATCCCCCTGTGACAGATGTTGAGTCAAATGTAGCACAAGCTGTAACTGCACTATCTTCACAAGCAGTTTTACCCGCATTAAGTTTGCAATAACCACCGGTTGCCTTCATACTATGACAAAATACTGATTTTAATGTATCAGTAGTAGCACTTGTTGGAATAGTTACACTGGCGCATGTAACTGTTCCATAACATAATCCATTGTAATAAAAACAGCCAGATTTTTAATTATCACAATCCGCTTAACTAACTGCTGATGGAATTTCCTCACAAGTACTAATAGCAGAGCATGTACCTGTACTAGTCGATTTATATATGCATTTTTTAAATACACCAGTTCCTGCTGCATGATTAGCTGTAGCATCAATCGTATATAAGCTTTAGCAAAGTGCCTTTTTTTATGCGTCTGTCTTTGCTGAATCTATTTTATAACTACCACAACCTGCTGTAGTAGTTACTGTAGTTAAACAAGTAGAATCAGTTACTTTTTGACAAACACCTTTACCAGTTGGGTACAAAAAGTCATTGCAAGTCTTTTCATCTGTTTGAGTGATAATCTTTTCGCATGTGGATTATATAGTACAGTTATTACTACCAGTTATAAAAGTACATTTAACATCTTTATCATTAACATATTTTTGACACTCTGTTACTTTAGCTTCATCAGTTGTAGTTACACCATGGGGATAGGCACAAGTACCCAAAGGAGCATAGCATACAGCTGTAGTTCCAGTGCCAGCCAATTTACAGATTCCACTACCAGTAGTAGTAGTTGTAGAAATATAAGTGGTACATGTTAAAGTTGATGTTAAGGTGCCTAACATTTGTTCACAGGCTCTATCTGCACAAGTATTTCCAGTTTTATATCCACATAATTTACCACTTGAATCAGTGATTGTAGTACAGTAATCAAATTTGGCTTATGCTGTTGCTGCTGAATCTGGAACATTATATGAAGCACATACATTATGAAGTATACAAGCTGATCCTGTTTTCAAGAATCTACAATTTGATTTGTAATTGATACAATCTGTATGACTAGCAGGATTTGTGAGATCTGCACAAGCCCTATCTAAACATGTGTTATATTTTTGACATTTTCCTGTGCTTCCTGAGAAATTAGGACATGTATCACTTGTTCCAGTTTATGATGTACATGAAATTGATGCACTAGTTGCACATCCTCCTGTAGTTTTAGCAATACAACCTGCTTTGAATCCATCACATATTGTATCAGTTGTATTAGCATCTGCATTGTCAGAACATTATCTTATGCTGCATTTTGCTGCTGTTGCTGTACCATAACAATATTTGTCAACTTGATTTTTGATTTTTAGTCCTTCACAAAATGATGAAACACCATAATAATCACTACAAGTAGCTGTTTCTTTATCTACACAACTATCTTTTCCATCAAATACACATCCACTTAAGAAACCATCACATGAACCTTCAGTCATTCCTGTTGCCATTGTGCATATCTTTACTTTACAAAATGAATCTGCAGTTGCAGTTGAATCATTATAACATTATACTGTTTTGTAACTAGTTATAGTTCCTGAACTAAATCCATACAATGTATTACATGTATCTTTATCTCCTTTTAATTAAGTACAAAGGGTTGTATATACAATACAACCTTTACCAGTACTGATACATCCTTAATTAAATTATTCACATGTTGAATTATCTTTTGCATCAGTATTTTCTATACATTATCTTGGTACACAATTTGTTGTTTCTGTAGCTGATGCTATATTTGTACAGAATCCTGGATAACCAAAACAAGTATCTTTATTTCCTTTCAATTTTGTACAATCAACTTTGGTAATGCAAGCATCCACTCCATTACTTATGCATGTAGGCATTTCATTTGAACAATTAGTATGAATACTATAGAAAGGTCCAGTTAAATGAGAACATTAAAGATTTTCACAACCATTGGATCCCCAACCACATTTTTGAGTTACCCATTTTTTAATTGTTTGTTCAACATCAGCATATCCATCAAATACTCTAGCTGTGTTAGCCATGCAAATAGCCTTTCTTTTAAATTCTGAACATAAAGAATTACTTGTACAAACAGGTTACCAATTACAATTTGTAGTTCCTTCACAACTTTATTATTTAACTGTTAAGTCACATGAAGTTGCACTAACACAACCTGATCCAGTTGTTACACAATTAGTAAACCAATTGTTACAAAGAGCAGTTGTATTTGTTGATGTAGGTGCAGAAGGACAATCTCTAGGTGAACATTTAGCTCCACTCTTCCAAGTACATCTACCTTCTGATCCAACTCTTGTACTGCATGCAGTTGTTGAATCTCCATCATAATCTGTACATTTTTTCAATGCAGCCTTAGTTGAACATCCCTTACCATTTGTAACACATCCTTTTTAAAATTTCTCACATGCTTCATCAGTAGTCACAGTGTCTAAAGCTTAATCACAAGTTTTTGGAACACAATTTGCCTCAACTGTTGTACTAGAACCTGTACAATAACCATCACTTCCAATATATGCACTACATCCTGTTGCAGTACCTTTATATGTACCACATGCTGATAATGTACTCACACATTTCACACCATTAGTAACACAAGTCTTTTGATAATCTTTACATAAATCATCAGTCTTGAAGTTTCCATTTTCACATTTTCTTGCTCTACATTTTGCACCTCCAGCATCTCCTTCACAAACTCCATCAGATCCAATATATCCAACACAACTAGTATTATCACCATCATAAGTTGAACATAATGGTTTAGTTGTTCCTAAATAACAACCCTTACCTGTTGTTATACATCCCTTTTAATATGCTTTGCATTCATCATCTGTAGAAATTGTTTTTGAGGCTCCTAAACATTCTCTTGCTTTACAATTTGTAGTATCTTTTGCCAATTCACAATTTCCATCATCACCAATAAAAGAATTACATTAATCTTCAGTTCCTGTATATGTTGCACATTTTGGTAATGGTTTTGTCCAACATCCCTTTCCTCTTGTGATACATGTAGATTACCAATCACTACATTATTTATCAGTAGTAAGTGCTAGATCTGCTTCCGAACATCCATAATCTCTGCATGTCCCATTATCATATTTGCATTTCAAAATTCCTGAAACACTTGGAGTAATTTCACATTGACTTTCATTGTATGCTTTGCATTCTTATGCTTCAATGCAAGCAGTGCCATCACTCACACAACGATATGAGATTGCTTGGCATTCTGTAGGAGTAGTTTTAACGTAAGCCGAACATCCAGCAAAATGTACACATTTAGAATCTAAATATGCACACCCAAATGTCTTCCAGCAATTAACTTCTGGTTTCTCAACTAATTCACAATATGGTTTGAATGTGCTTTATTGAGTTCCTCCACCTACTTTCTTTTAACACTTAGCAGCTGTTGTTCCAGAAGCTCCAATCCATTCACATGTTACTGCTTTATATCCTTCGCAATCATTTTGTGATTTGAATAAACCACAATCATTACATTCATTTGATTTAAACACTTGCTGTGAGGAAACAAGTGCTATCAAGCACAAAGTTAAAGTTATTTTCATTAAGTTATTAAATATATAATATTCTATTTGGATCGTGCATAATTTTTTGCAATGTAAAAAAATCTTACATTCAGCACAATGTTACCCTACATCTTGTCAATTACATATCAATATTATTGGAGGAAACAAAATAACGATGTAGAAATATTTTTAAATTTAGAATGATTAAACTTAATATGAAAAACATCAAATTTAAAATTAAGGAGATATATACATATTTGTCAATTATTGATCTCTATTAAATATGGACACCATTTTTACTCTTAATTAAAGGCTTGGGATCAAATTTAGGGATACTTCGAAAATTGTGGCCATTTTTAATATGGAGTATTAATTTATAATTTATATATTTATATTCTATTGATATAAAATATTATATTCTATTCAAGTTCTATATTTAGCAAAGAAAAGCAAAATACATCTTTGATATATATTCCTTAATTGAGACTTCTTTGAGAATTTCATCTTCTAATCAAACTTACTACCAAACTCCATTGCATATATTATTATCAATAAATTTTTTGTAATTACATATCTCCATCCCAACTCATTATCAGTATCCGAATGACTATTTGAATTTCAATTAATCAAGAGATCATATTCCTTAATCTAAATTATAATAATTCAATTAATATTTTTATTATATGGTTTCAGTAAATCTAGTTTATTTAGCTAGTCTTTTTTACTATGTAAAGAGGAAGTTAATAATCTCCTCTCCTATTAACACCAGACTCTAAATTATTTATATATAAATAAAATTTAATTATAAATAAAATTTAATAAAACAAATTTAAAATAAATATCAGATTTTAATTAAAGGAATTTTATCAGGATTTATAAAAAAATACTTATATGGAATAACCCTCTATATTTTTATAAACTGTTTACTTAGAATTAAGTATATTACATAGTTGATCACAGACTTAGCTTAAATTAAAAACTACACCTATATATATATATTTATATAGATGATATATATAAAAAATGAAATAATTTTAATCATGATTACTTTTTTTGTGGGCAAATAAGATTTTTGAGAATTTCACAGTTGGATTTCAATTTGTGATAAAATTCGATCAACATAAATATTAATTAGACTGCAACTGATAAAGAAATTAGAAAAATGATTATCCACCCAATCAGTTCTTTTGAATTTACATTTAAAATATGATTCATATCGTCAAATGCTAGTAAGACTGCTAATGATACAATAAAGAAAATGCAAAATTCAGGAATTCCTGTTTAAATAAATACACTTTTTGAATTAAAAGGATTTTAATAGAACAAAAAAGCCAAATTCATAAAGCATGATAAACAACAAAAAGTTGTTTAGATTATTGGTTTCTCATATAACAACACAATGAAGAGAATGAATGAGAATTTTCTAACTAAATTAAAGTAACAATATTGCATTGCAATTTTATTTTAATAATTAAGTACTTCATAAATTGATAGATATTTTCTTTTGAAAATGGAATGATTCAATAGTAAATAATGTTTAGTGCTCACATAAATGTAAGTATAATAAATTGTTAAAGTAAGTATTAAAAAGCACACAGCTAAAATATTGTTAATTATGATAATATAGTGATAATTATTGTGTTTGGGACAAGATAATTATAAGATGCATGCCATAAACAAATCTAAAAGTAATAAATTAATGATTGAATAGACTTTCGATTAAAAGTTATATTAATATTCAAGTGCACTTCTAATAATGATAAAAGATAATAATGGTAATTCTTGTATCTTTTAAGTGAGTGTTTTATTTTGTTTATTTTATGTAGATTATTAATTTTCTAATTGACTCTAACACTTAGTAAAAATATAAATTTTATGACTCTATAATTAATTGGTATCTAATTTGATTTTGTATATTTAAATAATAACAGTAGATATGAAATAGATTATGGTAGCAATTGCAATTAAACAAATAAAGATTTAAATATTGTTGATAAATAGTGGATTAACATTTTTTTCTTGGAATTTAAGTGGGGCTTAAAAATAGAATGGATCATTTGGTGTATTAAGGGAGATGAAATCTGGAATAAAAAATATATCATCCCATTTAAATTGTTAGAAGAATATCTTAACATTAAATGGATATTCAATATTAAGAAAATAGAAATTATTAATCCAAGTTAGGATTTCTAGGATAGTCCAAAAGAAGTTAACACCTCCAAGGATAATTGATAAGGGACCAATTAATTGGAGTAAGAATTGAAATTAATTTGATGCAGCAACAACATCTTATGCTTATTCTTTTTATTCTTCATTATAATAAATCTATTTTCTTGGAATAATAGTAATTTTGTATTCTTCTAATAATCTTGATCCATTAGTATTTAATGGGATTGTCAAATAGATTAGATTTGTTTCTGTAATGGTTTTAAAGAATTCAAATGAAATTTCACATCCATACTTAATTTATGTTTCATTAAATTCAAAAGGAGTTAGTAAGTATTTAAATTCATGTGTTTCAAACAAATGAATTTCAATTGTAATTTTAGGACATATTGATTTAAAATCTAAATCACCCTTCAATTGCAAACAATTAGTAGTAGTACTATTTGTATAATTAAATTCAATATTTTATTTTTATTCAATCTTTTAACACATGTTATTAGAACATTAAAATCCTTTTTCAAATTCACATAAAGAATTACATCCATCATTATTAATCTTATTACCATCGTCACATTATTCTTTACCAGCAACTATTAAATCACCACATTTAGTAATACATGTTTTTAGATTATAATCACTATATAATCCTTATTTATTATCACATTTTTAACAATTTTCCAATTTACATTTAATACAATTATTAGGACTATTTAAACATTCTTCACATTAATCTGAACATTTAATACATTCGTTACTTGTTAAGAAATATCCTTTTATACAATTAATGCAATTGATTTAACCATTAATGTATTCACATTAATTACAATTAGATTTACATGTGTAACAATAACTTTTATTAGATAATGTTATGCATTTATATCCAGGATCAATTTAACAATTAGTGCATCCATCTCTTACAATGGAATTAGCATCATCACATTATTCAGAAGCAAATATCAATCCATCTCCACAATCATTTATACAAATAGAATTTGGTATTGATAATTTATAACCAATTTAACAATTTACACATTTACCTTATTAACAAGTCTAACATAATTGTTCACATTAATATTGACATTCATAACATCCATCATAGGGAGTATCATTCCCATCATCACATTGTTCTTTTCCTACTTTAATATGATCTCCACATTTTGGATAACAATTATTATATTTTTCATCATAATAATATCCTTATGATTCAATACAAATTGTTCTTTCCACACATCTTTATTTCTTGATATCAAAAAAGTAAGATTAAATACATGATTTACATATCCCATAAAGACAATTTGTACACTCTTCTTAACATTAATATTAACAATTATAACAACCATCTTAAATTATATTATTACCATCATCACATAACTCTTCAATTGTTATATATTGATCTCCACAAATAGGATTACATACATTATTAACTAAATCTAAATGGTAACCTAATTTACAAGAGATACACAAGCCATGAAAACAAGATAAACAATTTATTGGACAAATTTGTTCATATTCTTCAAAGTGATATTTTGATACTTCATATCCTTGAAGATCAATTCTTATTCTATGAAACATATATACTTAATCTAGATAGGAAATATACTTTTTATTATGATTCTAAATACAATCTTCAAATTAATCAACAAAATAATAATATTATTCATAAAATAATTAAGGTTGAGTATTATAAACATCCACTCCCTCACTTTTATCCAAATATAAAGGCATTAATAATATACATCTTCCATTTTATACATAATAATTCACATCACATTCTAAACATTATCCTAATAAACAAAATTAACATGTTTATTCACATGTATACAAACATTAATGACAACCATCTTCAATATTCATATTGCCATCATCACATTATTCATCAGTAGTAATATAAGAATCACCACAAATTGGATAACATATCTTATTCCTTAATTCATAACCATATTTGCATTGAACGCATCCTATTCCTTGAGAAAAATCACAATTAAGACAAGAAGAACCACATTCACATTTGTTTATCATCTAATTTAACAAATAACCATATTGACAATATTAACATTTACGATCCTAACAAATTAAACAAATAGTCTGTATTTAACATTAAAACTCACATTTCTTATTACAACCATCAAATTCCTCCTAATTACCATCATCACACTCTTCATTCATTTTAATGTCTGGAGCTTAAACAATTATACTATCTCCACATACATTTTTGCAATAATTTTCATATACAATTAACCCTTCTCTACAAGTTGTACATTTACCTTATGTTAAATCACATTATTGACAATCAGGATAACAAAAAAAGTGACAATTATTACAATTTTAAGTACCCTTAGCATCATCACATTATTCCTTACCTATTACAATCCCATCGTAACACTATTCTTAACAAGTTTATGAATTGATATCCAAATAATATCCATAAGTTGCGCATTCAATACATTTTCCATTAATACACTTTGAACACTATTTTTAACATTGAAATTCGCAATTATGACAACCATCATACTCAATTTGATTGCCATCATCACAATCTTCAGAATCATATATTATTTAATCACCACAATTACAAGTTCCAACATTTGTTTAACAAGGATTGCAAATACCACTTGTAGGACAATCAAATTTCATTTAAAGGTGACTACTATAATAATATTAAGTATTTAATTAACATTCATTTGGAGATAATATACTAAATCCTTCAACACATTCACTACAATCTGAATTATTTGTGCATATCTTACAATTTGATTTACAAATACTGCATCCTAAGTTACTATCAACAAAGTAACCATCTTAACAGACACATTTATTATTTTTTAGTACTTTATAAATACCTACCTTACATTCCAAACAAAATGTTAGATTTATGCATTGATTGCAATCTTAAGGACAATCTGAACATCCATTAGTATCTTAGAATTTTTTTATATCACAAATACAACCTAAAGAAGGATCTATATAATCATCCATGCATTCTAGACAACTTTACAAAGAACTACATCTTTTACAACGTTGTGAACATAAATTACATTCATTTTTATAGATATCTAAATATTAACCGTCAGGGCAACTAATAGTAATAATACTTCCTATGCAATCATTTTAATTTGTACATGATCCACTACAACCAGGTTAACAATAATGAACAGTTAAATAGTATTAATAAAATCCACAATATGCTTAAATTGGTTCATTATTTGAACCTTTGCATTCCCAGTCAACAGTTAATTGACTTGCAGTATGTTAATATTCATATTAAATTACTATTTCTTGATTTGCAGAAGTAATATCAAATTTAATTTAATTGTCTAAATAAAAAATAAACTATCCATCTTCAGGAAAAGATGGACCAAAAATTATTATAAAGAAGAATGATACGCTGTGATGAGGACGACTTATATCATAAATTCTCTAAAACCTTGCTTATGCCCAAATATATGGTCCTCCAAATATTCTATATTTCTCCTTCCAAATAGAATAAAATATTCCTTCACCTTTGTAAAAATTTTTTTCACCTTAAGTTTATAATTGATATAATTGATATGTGTCTAGATTAATAGTTAAATCTTTGAATTCTTTCACAAGATATTCAGTATCTAAATAATGTATAAATTGACTTACATGGAGTTATATCATCAAATTCTAAACAATGAGTAGTATTAATTTTTTATTAATAGATCTCCTAACAGGTACTACAAGTTCCAGATTTTTATATAAAATAATATTGTTAACATTATGAACACTAAAACTAGGATTCACAATTTAAACAATATTGTGGACATTATCCTGATGATATATAAATACTTCTAATTGCCCAACCAGCATTAGATGATCTATAATATAAATAGATAGTTTTTACTGAGGGTAATTGCCAATTAATTTAATAGTAAAACCTTTTGAAACATTTGCATACATATATAATGTATAATAATAGTAATTATTGTATTCATTTGTTAAACTACTAAGATTAGTCTTTTAGCCACTTTAGTATAGAATAATAAATTAATCAAATTTCTGTCCACTACCATCATTATAAATATGTGCCCTATATGTTTCATTTATTTATAAAGAAATACTACTCTGATCTGGCATTTGATTAAAAAGTATTATATCTATTTATATTCCAATCAAGTATGACCCTTAAGTCATATATACTACGCTCTAATAACCTTAGTTAAGTTTAAATATTCCATAAATGTAATAATAATCAAATGCTATGTTATTAAGTTATTGAGATCCAAAGTCTTGATTTTCATTATAAATTGATTACCATCTATATTATTGTGAAGTTTTATTTTGATATATTTATAGATTCACAAATAGGGTGACTATATAAAGAATTTATAATACCTGGATATGCAACACATGACACTTTGAGGTATAGTGCTTAATCAATCCAACACTATTTAAAACATCCATAATTTTTAACAAAATAAGGTGTTTCAGGTGGACATTATTATCGACAATCTTATGTATTGTCAGAAGTAATAAAGCATGATAAACATTGATTAATAGATCCACCAGAGCATGTCTTACAATTTGGGGAACATCTTAATCCTGTAATAATAAGATTCTTTATAGCAACACTTCCTGCAATTGTTGAAGCATAAAACTTATGAGAACCAGAAACTATATTATTAGTATCTATTGTCGCATTAAATGCTTAATATTAGGCTTATTTATTTTCACAAAATTATCTTTGTATTTAAGTAGAATTATAATTAAATCTAAACGTAGATGATCCTATTGTATAATCCACATAATCAGGATCTGTCCAGCCTTAAAAAAAAATTAAGTCAAAAGTCACAAAAATTTTTTAATAATTCCAATAATTTGATATATTGTGATAAACTTCACTTTGAGTTGTGTTTAATACAATATAGCTGCCTTCTAGACTACAGTCTATATATTAAGATGAACTGTTAACACCTCCAATTATTTTTATGAATCCACCTGTGTCTAAAGTACTAAAATTCTTAACAGCAGTTAGATAAGATCCTAACTGTATCCATTAACAAATTGAAAACTTCAAGTTGATGAGAATTATCTGGAATAAAAAAATCATTAAAAATTTCAATGTAAACTAGATAAAATTTATATTCCTTCATAAACCCATTTTAATTCACAAAATTTCAGATTGAGATGAGTATTGATTGATTATAACCAATGCCCATAAAATAATAGATCAAATACCTAATTATTACCTAAATAAAATATTTTGAGTACTCCATTATATTTTTAGACAAAAAAAAGTAGATGTAGATTAAATCAAATTTCAATCATATTTATTAAGTAAATAAGATGTAATAAATATAAACATCCATATTTACAAATAAATATGAGAAAAATTGTTGAATATTCCGATCGATATAAAATAATAGTTTTTAAGACCAAATTTTATATTATATATTTATAGTAGAAATTGGAAATTTTAATTAATAGAATGACACTATTAAATAAAAACTTAAAGAAATTTAAATAATTACTTGGAGAAATACTAATCAAATCATAGTCTTCTATTAAAAATTAAACCGAAAGAAAAATTAACTAATTCTAACTGATTTTATGTCAAGAATCATATTAATTAAAAAAGAAATTTTTAATTAAATAAAATTAATATATATTTTAAACACTATCAAAAATTTATAATATATATAAATTATAATAACATATTAATTATTAACCACTTTAATTAAGTTACAATGTAATAAGTATTAATTATGAATATACTAAACTCACAAAATAATAATGTATTAAATGATTGCATTCATAATATATAGGAATAATTGAATATGATATTATTTTAAGTTATATTAATATATTTTGTTATATTTATTTATGCTAGAAGAACTTAAAACTCAATTACTTAATATATCAGAAAATAATAAAAAGATGAATTAGTGCATTTAAGATCTCTTTCTATAATTAAAAGAAATTCATGTGAATTGGATAGATAAACCTAAATCTAATATTTTTTACAGGGTGAGACCTGAGGTTATAAACTAAATATTTGGATTTCTTGATTTCATTACTGTATAAAAATTTAGATTAGTAAACAGAAGAACTAATTAAATTGTATTACATTTGTTACCAATCCTATCATAAAATGAGTAATGTTAAATCTAAAATATTGAAAATTCAATATCAGAATACTTACAAAAAAATCCTATCTCTTCAAAAGATGAGGAAAGAATTAAACAAACTTTAGATTAAAGTGTTAATGAAGTGAAATAAATAAAATTGAAAGATCTAGCATTTATTAAGACTTTACGTAATCCTCCTATAATTGTAGAAAAAATTATGAATTTTTTAACTATCCTAATCGATTCAGATTATCAAGAAGGTGTAAAAACTTGGGCATAAGTATAGAAATGTATTTAAAATACATAATTATATTAACAATTATCTAATATAGATTATGAATCAATAAGTGATCATCAATTACACCTTCTATAACCAATTAAAGATATAATTGGATAATAAGTTCGAGATGCATCATTTGAGGCTCATCAAATTTATCAATTCATTAATACCATAATTCGATCAAATGAATGCTCATAATAACTCATCTATCTATAATTATAGAGGAAAAGAATGAAATTTGTTAGGAGACACTAAATGATTGAAAAATTGATAACTAAATATTCATGAAGCATGAAGAAATTTTGATCATTTTTTATTGTATATTCTTTTTTTAGTAAATTAACAATATCGATATATTTTACAATAGAAAAGATCTTAAAATAATGTTATAATTTGAGAATATTATATGATTTACAATAGTAATGCATTTATAAATTTGCAAAGGAGTGATACCCAAAGCTGATTTCATAAATATGATAATTCATTATTGTTAATTTTGTAAGTTGAAAAAGAAATCCTCTTTGTTAATTAATTAACTAAGATCTTAAAGATTAAAATTGAAATCCATTATAACAACTCCAATTTCATTTAGATCACATTACAAAGTTATGGCAAATTTTGCAAAATATTATAGAAGTTTATCTAATAATTCAAATTATGCTTACCTTTAGGATCAACCTGAAGAGAGTCCTAATTAGAAATCTCACTAATTTGTTTATCTATTTTCAAAGCCTCATCTATTCTTTACAACTAATGTAATATATTTGCTTTACAATATTTACAAATTTACCTTATAATTATAGGATGTATATTTATTGGCTTCCAATTAATGCAGAACTGTATTTAGATAAAGCTTTATCATACTATTTTTGGTTGTGTAACAGATAACCTTAAATTAATTAATTATGCCAGCATTCACATTAGAACTCATGTAATAGAATTTCTGCTCGTCCAAATTATTATATTTCTATTAAAGATAGAGCTATTAATATATTATATATATTTTATTACTTACCATATAAATAGATTTTATTTTATGTACATAAAGTTAAATCAAGTTTTTCAAAACACTAAACTGCTTCAAAATAATTTTATTCACAATATAATACTTAACCTTATTGATTATTTAATTTAATTATACCTTTAAGAAAATGAATGTTCTTAAAGAGTTGATCATCTAAAGAGAGTACATTTAGTAAGTCCTTGGCCTTTGTATATTGTTTCATCTGTATTAAACAATAAACTTATTGATTTTAACTTAAAATTACATGAATATTATTTTGCGTTTAAGTGAGTTAACACTTCTTAAAACTATTAGAATGCTTATTCATATTGTTTTATTTTAAATAAGACAATTGCTCTATTATATTTTGAGATTATATTGGTTGGATTCAAGGATAAGGATAAATTGAATGATTTAATGGCATCATTATATTGTTTTAATCTAATTAAAGCCATACCTAGTTTTTATAATTGTATACTTTTTAAAGAGTGTGATTTATATAGTTTACTCTATAGTTTTATACAATTATTAAAGCAGACTAAAGACTCTTAAAAATGTTGCTTAAAATATAAGATTTAACCTTTAAGTAGTTCAATTTCATAAGTGTTTGGATTTTCCTTTAAAATTTCATTAATGATGTTTAGTGAATTATCAAATTTATCATTTATAAATAAACACATAGCTATTAAATTTGTAGACATCTTTACCATATAATTGTAGCACAGATGGTTATTTAGCTCCTAATTAATATATTAGCTCGATGTAACTCAAAGCTTATTCCTTTCTATTAAGTTTAACTAAAGTTATTAATTATCAAATTACATAAAGTGTAACCTTTGAAAAACAAAAACAACTTACTATTTTAAGCGATTTCTAGGATTTTTTCAATATTCTCAAGTGCTGCTTCATAATTTCTTTATTGGATATTTGAGAGATCTATTTATTGAATTACTTACAATTAATTAAATTATGAGAAAATTGATTGTTCCCTTATGGAATAGGAACTTATGGGATTTGATAAGCTTCTTAAGTATGACCTAATTGTACTAAGATTTATTCTAAATATATATATCTGAGTATTATTTTTACTCTTAATGTTTTATGCATACCAATAGTAGAATTCATTAGATGGTGGTATCGACTCAAATACCTTTATAGCTTCATCATATTTCTTATTAAGATATAGAGTGTAACCTTAATTAAATAGAATATTACCATAATGGCACTTAGATTATTCATTACATTCTTCAATATTAACTTAATCTTCTTTATAATACTCTGGGTTTGACAGTAAACAAATAACTAAATTCTATTCTAATCATACCTTTAGCATTTTGATATGCATTATTATTGATTTGTTATTGTAATCCATCATCGCAGAATTATTTAGCCTTTCCAAATTACTTCAAACCAATTAAGTTTTTAACTAAGAAAAACATCCTTATCATATCATACCAAAATATTCTATAGCCTTATCATTAGAGGGATCAACTCTTAGAACCTCTTCTAGAACTTTGTTGCTTTAATTATAACAGCCATGGTCTTGTAATTAAATGGCCAAATCAATAGGGAGATTTGTGAGTCTATGATCTACAAATGGATTGTTTTTATTATTTTTATTAACTAATTTAAATAAGGATTAAGTTTACATTTTTCATCACCTACTTTATGACAAAGTTCCAAAAACTATTGCATAGATTCACAAAGATCATTTGCATGTTATTTAAAAAATGCTAATGCTTATTCACTTCTATCGATTGAAACTAAAGCAATATCTAAAATTAGGACTAAAAGTTTACAGTAATTATACAAGATGTCGTTTCTTTTATTGAGTTTAAGAGCACATTCATAATAATAAATAGATTCTTAAAATTGTTTTCTTTCGAATAATATATTACCTAAATTTGATACAATTATCTTACCTTTTTCTGCCAATATGAGAAATTTATAATTTAAATAATCTTTTGAATAGCAGGAATTAAAAATTGTAATTACATCCTCTAGCAATTGTTTATTAGGCATAATCAATTAATAGATTTTATTTCTAAGTTGTATTTCTATTTCATTATTATAACATTGAGATGACAATATGAGTATTGTCTTTATTAAATACATTTGATCTTCACCAAAATTTTTGAACTCTCCTAATTATTATAGTTGACTCTTAACTGTCTCTTTTAATTCGATTATGCATTATAATGGATCATCAAATTTTGATAAACAACATTAGAATTCTTCAAGCTTAGAAATTGAATTAATAAAGATCCATTTAATACACTCAATATTGAGACAATCTAATGGATGATCTAAATGTTTTTCCTAAATGCATAATGGACATATTTTTTTTTCTATTTTACAATTTTAATTAAGACAATATCGAAATATATTTTCATTTGAGTGTTCTTTACAAAATAATATGTTCATTTTTTTAGTATAAAAATTATTTATTAATAATTATATTAAGAGGTAATATGAAATTGTCATTAAATTTAAGAGAATAAAATAATCATAAATTTGTAATTGTTATCATTATTAATCTCACAATAATTAAGCAGTCAATTTTTATTAATCAAAATGTGCCTTTTCCAAATTATGCAAGAATTGAATGCATTAAATAAATTTCTCAAAATTAGGTATCAATTCAGATTATTAGGCTAATAATTCTTCCCATATAATTTGAATTTTCATATCATCCTAATGAAGCTATTGTTAAAATCATATTATTTACTTTTTCATTCAAAGTTCTCATAACCTTATGAACAGCTTTTAGTTGATTTCTTGTAACACATTAAGTTGGTGCTGTATTTGATTCAATTTAATGATTAACTTGATCTTTTGATTCAGACAATTAATTTATGTTTTCTTAATTTAATACATCATTTTAGAGTTTCATTTCTTTTGTTTCACTATCATTTATTATAGGTTTATTCTTTGAATCAATAGTTGAAATTTATTATTATTAGACAATATTAGATGTATTCTAAGTTTTATGTTTTATTTAATCATTATTGACATTTTCCTAGAATATATATCTATTAAAAATACAATTTTTTCAGGTTCTACAAGCTATTTCTTCATGCAATTGTCAATTTCTTTAGGATTTTAAATATTTTATTGCTATTTAGTTTAAGATATATCTATAGGGATATCAAGACCACCCTTAATTAACAATTTTTAATTAGTCTCTTCTAATTGATTTATATTATTATGCTCTTTTGTAGGTAAGAGTTAAGAATTAGTTTATTTACAATCATTTGTAGGTAAGAGTTAACAATTAATTTATTTACAATCATTTGTAGGTTTTTCAATTCTTTAAATATTTTTTATTATTGGATGTTAACTTTGTTATTATTATTGTTTAATTCCATTTTTAGTTGAACTTTGTACATTAGAATGTAATGATTCTTAAGATGAGACCAAAAGTGGGACATTTTTTAATACTTATTTTCCCTCTTTTTATTTAAAATTTGAATTTGTGTCTTTCTTTATATCTATTATGTGGTTTCCTTTACCTAAACCTTTTATATCAATTGGAGTATTTTTTTAAGTGATATTATAAATTTCCACATTATTTGATGCAGGTTAAATTTATCCATCCTTTTGAGGCTATGGAGAAATTTGAGATTCTTTATTTTGTTAGATTTTGTTTTATTCCTTAATTGATGTCTTCTATTGTAAAATTCTATTTTCTTGAATTGAGTTTTCATTCTTTTTTAATAATAAAAATTTTACTTTTGGAAATTTAAGAATGTGATTCTATTCTAATAATACTTTCTCAAATCCTTACTCTAATCTTTCTTTATTTTAGTTGGTTTCTCCTTTTGATTAAAGTTCTACAATATTTGTGTTAGTGTCTCCATCTTTTATTTTGTCTTTTACTCTATTGGATTAGATAAAAATAGTTTTCCAGTACTCTTAATACAATACTTTTTTTTTGAGAAGCTTGTCTTATTTTATCTGTTTTTTATTCATTAAGAAGAATTTTAATTATTGTTGGTAAAGCATTCAAAAATTTAGCTTTTCATTTCATAATGATAAAACAATTATATATTATTTTCTATATTGAAAAACTTTAGTTCATATTTTAGATTTACATCTAATGAGAATAATATTATAAGTTCCTTATTGGATAATTAAATAAGATTAATTATTTAGAATCATTACTGAAATAATACAAATTTGAAGTCTTATAATTCTTACGCCTTTTTAGCATCTCCACTAAGAGCTCTTTTAATTTAAAACTTCTTTTTTTAATGTAACAAATTTATTGATTATTCAATAGTATTTCTACATAAAAATCTAACAACTTTAACTTAATTCTATTATCCAATTCTATCAGCTCTTCCAATAGCTTGATCTTCAATGGCAGGCTTGTTTATTATTAATAAAATTACATTCCACCAAGGATCAACTAAAAATACATTGTTTGCCATAGTTAGATTTAATCCTGTAGATGTAGCTCGTAATGACAATAACAGTGCAATTGCATCTTATGAATCTTTGAATTATTTTATTACTTTCTCTCTTTTTTCTACACTCATCTATCCAGTAATCTTATAAGTAATCATTCCATTGTCCTAAAATAAATTATCAATTAATTATATCATATCAATTGATTGAGTAAATATCAAGACCTTTTCATTCTATTATTAAACAATTTTTGTTTTATTTAAAATGGATTCTAATTTGGAACTTAGACCAAACTTCAAAGTTTTCAAATCTTCAAAATCATTTTCATTTTCAACTTTAATTTCAATCAAATCAGCAATAGATAAAGTTGTTCTACAGACTGGACATGATTATTATTAATTTATAGCTTATGTGAAACATCTAAGAATTTAATTTTATGTATTTATTACTTTCTACAAAATATATGACCACAAGAAGACAAACAAAATGTATCAATTTAAGTATTGGCACAAATTTCACATTCTTATACATCTCCATTTCTTATATTTTCCATTAATGATTTCTTATATACTTCTGTTATATTTGTATTCTTTTATTTATTGCTGAAGAATAAATTAATTTTGTCAATTACCTCTTCTATAGGTGTCTTATCTAAATTAATCTCTTTTAAAGCTAATTATGGATGGTTACATGCTAATTTTAATTTATTGATAATTTAGAATATATGCAAATAAGATTTATTATTTTTACCAATTGTAAAATGTTTAAAGATTTCCTAAGAACCAGCTAATAATTTCTAATATAGTATTTTTTCTTTCTCATTTAATTCAACCCAACATATTTCCTCATCTACTTAATTAAGACCATCAAATCTCTATGAATTCTTAGTCCTCCTTAATATTATAGGTTATAAAATCTAACATAATATTCTTTATTAATCTTCTTCATTCTCTTCCTTGTTGATATAAGTATTCCACCAAAAACTTAAAATATAATAGATTAAATATATACTATTTAGAAAATGTTTCAACTTTCAGAAATTATATCAAACTAAATAGATCATCATGTTTATTTTGCATAGGAGTTCCTGTTAAACACCATCTAAAATCAGCTTCCAAAGCAATAGCACTCTTTGATTATAATGTTTATCTACATTTTATATTATGAGCTTCATCTAAAATAACTCTATGATATTTCTAATTAAATAAATTAAAATGTCCCTTGGCTATCTCCAATTATTAAGCATTCAATTACTTTTTCTACTTCTATTTCTCCAACCTTTCCTTCTTTTCTTACTATTTCAATTACTATTTCAATTTTCTCTCTTACTTAATCTTTTCATTATACTATTCATAAAATGGATTATAATAAGGCATACTATATGAATTATCATCATCATCTGAACTGCTATCATAAACATCCATGGTATTAGATAAATCACTCAATCCCTCAATAGATTAAACTCTTTCAACCAAACTATCATTCTAATCTACATTACCATCTTATTCAATATTAATATTATTAATTTGATTCCAAATTTAAAAATCCATACTCAAAACAGCATATGTTGTGAGTATTATATTAAAACTTTTAAAATCTGTCTTCTTATTCCTTCTATCTTTCTTCTTATAATACTCTAACACCTTTAAACTATCAGGTTTTGAATGCTTAGATATTTCCTTCTCCCATTGCTTTATTACTGATTTAGGTACTACAATCAATGTCTATTGTTCACTTTTAAGAGTTTCTAGAATTAAAGCTAAAGCCATCAGAGTTTTCCCTAAACCCATCTCATCTGCTAAAATACCTCCCTTAGTCTCTTGAATTGATACTTATTCTTTAGATACTTTACCTGTAAACATATTTACATATAATGATTCACCACCTTATAATTTATACTCCTACCATAATGGAGACAATTATTACTTCTATTGTAATTATTAATCATCTATATGTCCCTCTCTATAAAGCATCCAAAATAATGCTTCCTTCTAATGTTTCTTAAGTTCTGTATTCATTAATTTTGGAGTGTTATATTCTTTAAGCAATAAAGTATTAATAAGAAAAATGTCATTGATATCTTATTTATTCTATTCTTAATTTGCTTTTTAATTTTTAATTTATTCCTTAATCTCCTCAAAATTTTGTTGTTATAAATACTTCTCTAGGTTACTATATCCTTATTTATTTTAATACTAATAGTATCTATCCGAGAAGAATTGACTTAGACCATATTGATATTATTATGTAGATCTCTGTTTTAATTTGAAATCAACAAAATAGAAATCATGTATCACATTCTTAGTATATGAATAAATTATGAGATTATTATCACTCAATAAATTGAGGTGGTCTTTTCTTAATTTACTTAAGGCTTCAGTAATTAATTTACGCACTTTAATTAAATTCTTATGTTAGTTTTTATAAATAGTATCTTTCTAAATTTTTTCAGATATCTCACAAGTACATAAAAAAACAGTTCTTAAGACATAATCATCATACATGTCAGTAAATTGATTGTCAATTGAATTTTTGGAACGCTTTATAAAGGATTTAACATATTAGAAAAATTCCAATCCTATCCTTTGAAATAAATCATGATTAATTGGATATATGTCTTCCATTTTTGGGTAAAATGCTTTCTTGTATTGATTCACAAAGGTTAAAGGGCCTGTTTCATATATAACTAAGTTTTGTATTAACTTCTTTTCGAATAAATTATTATTAAACTTCTTACTATTAAGATAATTCTCAAATAATTCTTAATTCTCTTTAATAGGTCTAGGATAGGATTTAAGCAAACTATTGACTGAAAAATGGAAATTAGATTTTTAAAAGAAATGACAATATTAAGCAAAGAAGATCTTAAATTACTTATTTTATTTAATTAAGCTATTTTCTTCTATTGTTACATTCATAAAGTCAAACATCAATAACAAAGAGAGTCTTGCAAATTTTAATAATTCCATTTAGTTTTCTTCTATGTTATTTAATTATTCTGTCTTTTTGTTGTATCTGTCAATCTTCATTTCATAATCATCATCTATGGCCAATTAAGTCAGATAAACAGAAACTTCAGCAACATCAATATTTGATTTATTTGGTTTTATTATTTTAACCCTTAATTTCACATATCCAGCATTCAATAAATAGAACCATATTTCATCATATATATGCAAAATTTTTCCATGATTATTATATACTTTCTTAATTATTTCTTTCCCTTTTCTTACCTTGCAAACTATTCTGTCTTATTCAAAATAATTAATATCACTACTAACTACATATAACTTCTTCTTCTTCAATTACTTTATTTTTTTTTATTAGTCAAAAATTTTCAGTTTTACTTTTAATTAATTTTTATCAGTCATTTTGCCATTACATTAAAATTAGCAAATAAACTTTCCTATATACAATTCAGACTTCTTTTATTCCAAAGGCTATTATTTTTCCTGCATTATTCGACTTTTTAATCACACTTAATATAAAATAATTATTTAGAATGAAGTAGTTTAAAATTTATTTTAAAAAATTAGAGACAATTATTTCATACCTTATCACAAAAAAAATATTTATTGATTGTAATCTTAGCAACAAGAGGAAAGGAGTTGTCTAAATAATTGGTCATATAACTTCATAGTATTATCGAAATATTAATA
This sequence comes from Paramecium biaurelia, assembly GCA_000733385.1. Lineage (NCBI taxonomy): Eukaryota > Ciliophora > Oligohymenophorea > Peniculida > Parameciidae > Paramecium > Paramecium biaurelia. The sequence continues at coordinate 34,807 of JPFL01000124.1, forward strand.
TAATATTATATAGGTTAATTGTTTCAAGATAATAAAGGATTACATTACAATTATGGTACTTGATAGTTTCAAGATTAAACATAGATATATTTATATATTTTAACAAACTAATTTATAATATTTAAAATCTAGAATCGATTTTAATAGAATTTTGTAATAGAATTAAGACACTAATATATCTGATAGGTAATTATAAACTATATATAAAATGAACTTCAACTATACTTTAGTTGATAAAATAGAAGAATTATTGTAGACAATAAGTTATCTAAAGCATTAGAAACCTTAAGAATAATAAATTCAAAACTAAAATAATGAGGAACGTCCATTAATGGAAAGTATATAAGAAATTTATGAAAAGAATTCTTCATACTCTTCTCAACGAACATCTCCAGGTAAAATTCCTTCTTAAATATTGTTATAGGTGTAAGTAATGTATTCACTATTAATAAGTTATAAGACTAAATGGAATTTATTAAAAAAGGAGTCATTGACTTAATGAAGCAAAATTAAAATTGTTAGTGTCACTAACTTGGAGACTTTTAAAATACAAAATTAGGAAAAAATAGAGGTATAGTCTTTGTTAAAAGTGAAAACACTTATGATAAAAATACTGTTCAAAGTAAAGTAATTTAAAGAAGTCTTAAGTAAGATTTTCAAGAGGCAATAACTTCTCTTAATTAACAAGAGTAGTTGTTGAGGTTACAGTATTAAGAGATGACTTAAATATTGGATAGTAAATATTTGTTAAATTCATCTTAAAAAAGATAGAAAATTTAATAATTTGAATAATAAAAGGAAGAATTACAAAATTATTTGAGTTCTCTGAAATAAGTTTAAGAGCTTAATAAGAAATTATTTGATTTGGAAATTTCCTATTAAGAAAAACTAAAATAATATAAAGGAATAAAAAATTGAATGTTATTTATAATTCATTTATTTGAATTAATAATGTATTAAATATTTAAAAAAAATTATTATTATTTCCAGAATAAATCAAAAAGAGCCCTTGAATTATGATATATATTCAAGAAATTATTGAAACGGAAAAACAAATTTTCTTTAAATTTTTAATGATTTTGAATTATTAAAGTTTTAAGTATAACTTATTAACTAATTACATATTCTAATTTATTAAGAAAAAAATCAAATATAAAATAATAAAGATCATTATTACATTTAAGTCTAATTATTTTTGGCAATATCAAAAATAACTTAAGAATTAGATTGTCCAGTATTTAAAACTAGCTTAGAAAAATGAGTTTGTTTATCGATATTATTTGAATTAATAGATTATGCTAAGAGATGAAATGGTTCATCAAATTCTATAACAATTCCATTTTGAATGACCATAACTTTATCATAATCTGCAATAGTATTCAATCTATGTGCAATAGTAATAAGAGTACAATCCTTAAGTTATTATTTAAGTGTATTTTAAATGAAATCATCTGTTTTCATATCAAGATTAGCAGTTGCTTCATCTAAAACAATAATTTTCTTTTTATATAATAGAACTCTGGCTAAACAAATTAATTGTTTTTATCCAACAGAGAATAATGAATTAATATCACTAATATCTGTTAATAGACCATTAGAAAATGATCTAATATATTCATTTAACCCTGAAACTTCTAATACTTACCAAATAGCTTAGTCATCATATTAATCAAAAGGATCTAAATTTTATCTAAGACTTCCTGTAAATAAGAATGGACATTAAGGTATAATACCAATACTACTTCTTAATTTTTATAATCCTAATAATTTAATATTAATTCCACCAATTTCAATTTTTGATCCTTCAAAATCTTCAATTTCATTCATTCTAAAAATTGCTTATAAAATAGAAGATTTCCCAGCTCCTGTTCTACCAACACAACCAATTTTTTATCCACTTTTTATTTCAAATGTTAATCCTTTTAAAATTACATCTGTATTATATCTATATCTCATATAAACATTATCAAATTTTATATCTCCTGTTTCAGGAAAATTTGGTAATTTTTAATCTAATTCTTACACTTAAGGTGCTTCTGATTTAATATCTATTATCTAAAACATTCTATTATATGAACTCATTTATGTAGCAAAATTTATTAATTATTTTAATCCTAAAGATAATCCATCATTATATGTTGTTAATAACAATAATCCTTGAGAAAATATTGCAACATTATGGTAATTAAGATTAAGGAAAATGAATAGACCAGCTGATGAAGCTATAAATCCTATAAAATCAATATTAAAGCAAAAGGATCTTGTTGAATAGAAATATGTTAATGAATTCAAATTACATTTGTTCGATAAATCTATAAATTTTTTCTTAAATACATTTTCTTATTGATAAACTTTAATTTGAATGGATCCGCCTAAAGTATTTTTTATGAAATCAAATAATGGACTTCTTTAAATTAATTCAATTTCTTTCAATTGGCTAATAATTTTATTGTAAAAATTATATTGATAAAAGTTTAAAGTCAAGATAAAGCAGATCATAAAAATAAAATAAGGCTATAAGATTGCCAAGGTTATCAAGGCAATAAAAAAATTTCCTATCATTTCTAAAATATCTAAACAAACTTGGTTAGTTTAATTATCACATAAAGATAAATCATTTGAAAATCTATTTATAATTCTTCCTGAAGGATTTATATCAAAATATGATATTGGGGCTTACGTAATAGAATTAATCATATTTTTATGAATATTTTAAGTGGTTTTCTAAACTTAAATTAAATTAAGAAGATATTTAATTAAACTACAAATCATCAATCCAATTACTAAACTTGATAAGATTATGAAAGTATAATCGGTCTACCCATGCTCTTGATAGTATTCAAATAATGAAATAATCCTTTAGTATAGCATAATTAAAACCTCATAAGCAACCTCCAAGGCTATCACTAAACAAAAAGCTAAAAAATTCCAATTTCTGAAGTATCTCAGATAAACAGAAAAACCTATGACTTGTTAATTATCAGATTCTTAGACTATTAAATTTCTGTCTTCAGGTAATTTTCTTTTTGATATTATTGTCATAGGTTATTATTCTAAATTATCTTAATTTGATGTGTCATTTTAAGCTTTATCTAATTATTGAGCTAAATCATTATTAATCATTTCTAAATGAGATTTGATTTATTCATAAGAACCTTAAGCAGTCAATTCACCATGACTTAAAATAGCAATTTTATCACATTTGATTGCATATTATATTTAATGGGTTGCTAAAATAACAATAGGTTTCTATTTATTTGGGTTAATAGCTATTTAATAATCAAAAATGAATTATTTAATTGCAATTGTAAAAATGTTTTAAGCAACACTTGCATCAACAGCAGATAAAGGATCATCAAATAAATATAAATCAGGTGTTTGATATAAAGCTCTGGCCAAAGATATTCTTGCCTTTTGTCCTCCTGAAAGTGTGATACCTCTTTCTCCAATTTCTGTTTCATCTCGAAATTTCATTAATTCAAAATCAGACTCTAATTATGCCACTTAAGTAACTTTTTAATATAAATTTTTATTATATGCATTTCCAAATAGAATATTATTTCTTATAGTATCTGGAAATAAATAAGGTTCTTATTCAACATAACCAATTTTTAATTTGTTTAATTATGGTTCTTGTCCATCAATTAACATAAGTCCCTTGTAAGCAGGAATTTCGCATAATAATGAATGTAAAAGAGTTGATTTCCCACATCCAACTCTTCCAATAATTGCCCATAATTCTCCCTCTTTAAAATTTAAATTTATGTTTTTTAAAATAGCTTTATCATTTTATGATACTGAATGTGTCCAATATGCACTAAAATTTATTAATTCTATTCTACATTATTTTTTTGAAATCTTATTAATTTCTTCTTCAAAAGCATCAACTTTAACCATAACATAATTTTATAAATTAAGCACATTTGCAATTCTTTCAAAAGTAACTTTAATTTAAATAAAAGCTTATATTCCATTTGAAACCATATATACACATGAAACTCTTAATACATTTAAGAGTTACAAAGTAGAGACCATCTCAGCCATCCTCATTTCATTTCTAAATTCACCGTAATAGAGCAAGACAAAAAATAATAAACTTGTCCAAATATGCAAAGATTGATAAAATAATCTATCAACAGCATTTCTTGCAAAGATTTTAAGTAAGCTTAAATATTCAAGTTGTCTTATGGCAGTAATCATTTTTTAAAATGCTTTTTCCCAAGCTTACATTTTAATTAATCTAATTCCTTCTATCAATTAATTTGTTATTCTTAATCTTTAATCTTAATGAAATTTAGCTTATTTTAATGTTTCTTAATTGAATGATTATACTATGATTTAAATAGGATAAGCAAGGAACACTAATAAGACTGCTAATAAACCAATTGCACCATCAAATCTATTCCATAATATAAAACAAGCAAATAACATTGAAATTATAACAACACTACTTGGAAATATCATACTAAACATCTATTCTAAAGTATTAATGTCTCCAGATATTATATTTAAGATCTTACCTATATTAGCTTACTTAAACGAATAAGATGTCAATCCAATCAATTTAATATAAACTAAATTTACTAAACTTAGACGAGCTTTAGTAAAAAATATCATTGAATAATTAGCAGCATGATGTCTACTCAATAAACATATGAAATTTAATATTACTAGAATTATCCCATAATAATGAGCATTATCATACTTATGCTAAGATACACTACCGATGACCAAACTCATTATAAAAGAGATTCCATTTTTTGAGATCGATTCTATTACATATGCTATAATACATTTCCCTGTTATCCATTTGAGTTCTCCAAAAAATAATAGCTTTATTAATGTTTTATATGTAATTGCTTTAACCTAAAAAATTTGATTTTCCGATTTCTATATTAATTCCTTTAAATCATCATCTGGAGATAAGGAAGGAAGGTGTTTATCAGTAATTTTACAGTTTTTATCTAAAACTTATTTTTTCAACTGGAGAGAGTAAATTGTGTATTACATAAAAAACAATTTCGAGATATTAGAAGAATGTTATCCTAGAAAATTTGGATGATATTTAGAAAGTTCTGTTTCTGGTTGCTTTAAGGATTCCTCGGATTGATTTAATATAATTTCTGGTTTATAAAATAGTTCAACCTCTTGATTGTCATTCTGATTTGTCTATAATTGTATATTTTTTAGATTTGGTGACTATGGGCTTTTGAAATTGGAAACATAATATCTCTGTTACCTTGATAACTCATTGTTGTTCTAGCCTATGATATTAAAACTCATTTATTTAAAATATTATTCAAATCAAAAAAAATTATTTCTTTTTAAGTATCAGGTATTCCCAAGGTTACATCTATTCAATGTTGGGTAAATGCTTCTCAAGCCTTAATTAATTAAAGCCATATTGTTTGTTTTAATTTTTTGATTGCTAAAGCATTTAATAGGACTCTTCTTTTATTTAAAACAACCAAACCATATTAGATTATTTTATGAAAACTAAGTCTTACCTTTATGTTTTTTATTATATTAATTAAGTTATTGGACAATATATAGATATCCTATAACCTGCTATTTTATTAGTAGATAGGTAGTATAATTAGGTTTCTATTGCTTGGCATCTTAATATATTTTAATATAAATTAATTGCATTTTAATGTATATAAATATAAATTAATAGCTAACAACTAACATTCTAAAAATACTATAAAATATCAAAATATTTATATTTTTTTTAATTACCTCAATCAATCAAATCTATTATTTTTATGAAAGAATGATATAAAGAGTGAATTTCGAACATATTTCTAGATTATTTCAGGGACTGTTCATTTTAGTATGTAAATTGTGAACAAATAAGTGAAATCATTAAAACAGCTTCTAAATAACATCAATTCACTGAATCTGATTTAATAAGTAATTGGCAGACTCTTTATTGATATTGATTTAATAATTAAATCATAAATTTATCTAGTTTATTTATGATATCATATAGTATAGATGAATATTAACTCACAACCTACCAATATTGTGAGAAAACATATTTAAATCACACCTTGTTAATAATAAAAAATTAAATAGGGGAGATTCTTTCAAAATTTAGGGAATCATTCAGAGAAACTGTTTAATTTTTCTTAAGAAAAAGATAAGGAAGTAAATTCGATAACTGTGTTAACAATAATTATGATTTGAAATATGAGTAGAAGTTTAGATTAGATATGCAATTACAGATCTGATCCTTTCTTTTGATTAGATTTACAATAATTGATGAATTTATGGAGACTTTTTTATAAAAGGCACTAAGAAAGAAGAACAATGATTTTTTCTATGCTATTTTACCAATTTTAAGTATTTTTAGATCAATTTCACACTTTCTAATGCAGATTTTGACCAAAAATTAGAGATTTTGAATGGTTGATATTTGTGAATATGTTAAGTCTATTGTCATTGGTTCCAATATTACAATTCTAACAATCTAAGATTTGGTATTGTTTTTGTAATAGAAATAAAGGATATAGATAGTATGGTAAAATAGGATGATTATATATTCAAATTGCTTATAAATAAAGAAATAAAAATTAACATTCTCTTATGGCTGAATCCAAAAACTCCTCTTATTTTAAGCCTTTTCTATTTGGAGCGATTGCTGGATGCTCAGCTGCTGCTATCATAATGCCAATTGATACTCTCAAAGTGAGGATCTAAATCTAAAGTGAACACTTGGGTCTTGGAGTGGTCAGTCATAAGAAGAATGTCTTTTAAATAAGTAAAGACATGCTCCAAAAAGAAGGATTAAGAGGGTTTTATTCAGGGTAGAGAAAATTTTAAATTTAGCCTTGGTTCAGCATTATTGAGACAACTAACATATACAACAACTCGTCTTGGTATATTCAGGATAATCACTGATTAAGTTAAGAAATAATAATAACGTATTAAACCCTTCATATATCTAAGGTGATTTGACTTTTTTTGAAAAAGTAGGAGCATCTTCATTTGCTGGATTTATTGGAGCTTTGGTAGGCAATCCTACAGATGTGTGTTTAATTAGATTTTAAGCAGATTAATCATTGCCAGTTGAGGAAAGAAGGAATTATAAAAATGCATTTGAAGCCTTAAGAAGAATTTATAGAGAAGAAGGACTTCTTGCATTTTGGAAGGGATCTATGCCAACAGTAACAAGAGCAGTTGCAATCACAATTGGGTAGCTAACAACATATGATTAACTTAAGTAAATGAGTATGCGAATGAAAGAATCAAAAAATGAAACTGCATTAGATAGGATCATGTAAATCTAATAAATTAAATTCTTAGGGCATCCTGTGGAGCAGGGATTATTTCCTCAATTATTTCTTTGCCATTTGATAATGTAAAGACTAAACTTTAGAAGATGAAATCCTTGCCAGATGGTTCAATGCCCTACTTAGGAGTGATAGATTGTTTTATGAAAACTATACAAAGAGAAAAGTTGATTGGATTATGGGTTGGATTATTTGTTTACTTTTCAAGAGTGGCACCTCAATCTATCATGATTTTATTGATACAAGATTTTCTCCATCATAAGTATGGTAAGAATTGATTAGTATCTAAAATAATTAATTGATGTTAAAAATAATCATTTATAATTAATTATTTTATGAAAGATCATACAATTTCGTTGAAGTCTTTAAATAATAGAACTATGACATCAATGAAAACAAGGACAAGAGACATTTCACACTTGACAGATAGTCAATATAGTCATCGTGTCTAAGAACAAGTTAAATAAAAGTAGTAGCTTGGAGAACTTCATTTATAATAATATGTATAGCAATAGAGGATTAGAAAATAAAATCAGGCTTATTTTGGTAATCAATTGAGGATTAAAACTGAAGAGAGGCTTGAGTAGGTTGCAGAGTAAGCAAATGAAAATGAAATTCTACCTATATTAGAATAAATCTCAGAGCTTAATTTCGAGCAAATCACTGCAGGGCTCTCTTAAGAAAAGGATCGTAGCCACATATTAACTTCTCTAAAATAATCATTATCAAAAGCAATCAATTGCACTCCTAACTTGGTTTCACTCAAATAATAATCAAGTAGTTTTTTCTCAACATAACCTACAGGTAGAAGAGATGCAATCATGCTTAAATAATGGTTTGTAAATTTCATGGAATCTATCCATAAATCTAATAAGGATTTCAAAGATAAATTAGTTTCATTATCTGAAGCTCTACATCTATGTTTATTAGAGATCATTCGATAAGTTTCTTATCAATGCGCTGAAAGAGGTCAGCTACTTCATTCATTACTTAAAGGATATATTTTAGTGTTTCATAAACATTTTATGATAAATGAATAGGAGAAAAGAACATTGAAATTTTAATTATTTGAAAAAGATACTAATGACACGAAAGAAAAGGAGGAAATGGAAAATAGATCAAAATTATAAATTTGTAAATTAACATAAGAATTGGATCAGTTAAAATATAAAGAAAATATAATAAACTCAGAACGTATTAGTTATTAATAAACTATCAATAAATTATAGAATAAAATTAACTTATAGCAAACAATATCAAAAAGTGCAGCAAATATGATAGGTAATTTGTAAAGGGAAATAGATTAATTGAAGCATCAGTTATCCAAAAAGAATTAACATCAGTATTCTTCTATGAATAAATCAGATGATGCAATGGAGGAATAAGATTTATCATTATCTTAAGTACTTAAAGAAATGAATCAACAGACTAAATATGAATAAAATTAAGATGTAATTGTCAAGGATGTGATTGAAATATTACCAATTGTATGTCATAGTGTTGGTGTATAAACATTCTAAAAATGTCTATGCGTTCTAGAAACTCAAACAGACCTATAATTAATATCTCCTTAATATGATAAATTTTTGTCAACATAAGAAATAGAAAATACATTAAGAGAATTCGAACTAAAATAATAATTAGAATAGCAGAGCTGGTTGGATGGTCTATGTGATTAGATGAATATGCATCAAGATGAGCCCTCAATTCATGAGTATGAAACTAGGGGAATAACCAAAATTGATTTAATATATGAGGTACCGGAAAATGATGAAGGATCACCTGATATATTAAGCAAAAGAAAATAGGATTATATTTAAGATAGAAGACTTTAATTAGAAAGATCTGAAACATCTGAAAGGTTGATTAGAGAATTAGATAAATAAGGTTCAGATAGATTTTTAAATATAAAATAAGTGTAACAAGGAACAAGCTCTAATAATACTTAATAGAATTCGTAATAATCTTCATAAAAAGCAATTAAATTATCGCCCTAAGCTAGCTCTTAAATAAATTAAACAAATACATGTAAAACTGACACAGCTAAATCAATTTAAAAACAACAGGCTACATAGTAAAATAATTAGTAATAAGGATCAATAAATTCCTAAAGATATTTTCCATCTAATGAAAACTTAGAAAAGAAGAATATAAATTCATAAGAAAAGTAGGGGTAAAAGAAAAAGAAAATGAGTGTATCTTAATAAATTTAATAATAATAGCAATAATAACAACAACAACAACAATAATCATAATAATAACAACAACAATAATAATAATAACAATAATAACAATAATAATAATAATAATAATATTAATAAATATTATCATAGAATAATACACATATAATAGAATTTAATGAAAAAACAGAACCTATTTAATAACCGAATTTATCAAAATAATAAACTACTATGTTGATGCTTCTTTATCAAATATAAAAACAAAAAGCTTAAAATGCAACAGCTAGGATGAATGAAACAAATGAATTATTAACATAGATATTACTATTTGCAAGAAAATTGACTCTTCATATATTAAAAACTTAATTCAAAACACATACATAAATTGCAGAAGAGTTTTTATTTGAATTTGAATCATTAAGAAAGAAAATTTAGAATGACAAGGAAATTTTAGAAGAAGAATATGTTTTGGATGAAGAAAAAGAGAAGGAAGAGAAAAAGTAGGAGGCAATGAAAAGAAGAAAGGGAAAAATATAAAGGGCAATAAGAATGAATTTTGCTACAAGATAAATGAAATAAATACCAACAATAGATAGATTAACTCATCCTGGTGTGTTATTAGCAATAAAAGCTAGAGAGTAATCTCACTTATTTAAGAAGGTTGTTACTTATTGGCCAGTTAAGAATGTCTTAAGAGCTATCAGTTAAATATATTTAGAGAAAACATCTTTTGGAGGTGAAGCAGATATGTAAATCTTTGTTTTCAATTTCTTCCTTAATAAATATGGATTTAAACATGTAGCAGAAAAGAAATATTTATAATTTTTATTATCTGTGATACATTTTAGTCAAATATTTCGAGTGAATCTATTTGCTAGATTATTATGTCTTTTACATGATGAACATTTGAATTTCACTTAAGAAGAATCAGCTTTTCTGATATCAGGATTAGAATATATTCATAGTCAAACAAGTTTGGGTGTAAATATTGTACAAGGAGATAGTGAATCTAAATTTTATGTGCCTTATTTGAGAGCTTTAGAGTAAATATCAAATTATAAATATTTAGTTATATAAAAATGCATTTAGAGAATAAGTTAACCGAAGATGAAATTAAAGAACTAAGAGGTGATTTAGATAATCTAAAGGAAAGTGATGCAAAAAATAAGTCAGGTGTAGTTGATCTAGATTTATTTATGTGTAAGGTTCTCGATAAATATAGAAATGTTACTCATAGAACAAAGTTATTTGTGATTCATGCTTTTCATGCTGCTGATTTGGATGGGAACAAAAAGATTAATCATAATGAATTTTTAACTTTGTTTAGACACATAGAATGTGAGAAATTTAATTTCTAAGAAGCATTAGATTTATTTGATGAATAAGCAGATATTATTCACTAAGGTGAAAAGAATTTATCATTTAATCGTTTCACATCTGTTTGTGTAAATTAATAAATCTTTACTGAAAATGCTCTCAATGATTTCATTGGTAAGGAAGCAAATATGGAATAGATATTTGATAATTTAGTGAAAACCTGGAGTTAATATAAGCTTGAAGTTTAAGGTTTGTTAACTCAATTATAGCCATTTGTAACATAGGAAATATATTAAGAATGGGTCAATATATTATACACTTTAGAAAAAAGGATTCTCCATTAGAAGACAGATTACTAAAATGTTAGACCTATTTTAATAGCTCATAAAATATTAAAGTTAGAGTTGACAAGATTATTAGATGAGGATGAATAAAATTAGAATAAAGATTGATTATATAATAGCAGTTTACTATTAATTTCAGAATTAATCATTTATTTTATTATATTAAAATATCTTTGAATCGTAAAAACGAATTATGAAATAACATATTAATCTAAAATTATTATCAATTTATTATGCTTTTTTGGATACTAGGCATTTTAACACTTCCCTTGTGGTGGGTTATCCTCTATCCTTTATGTATCTGTTATTTCTACAAATTCAAGCATGGAAACAAAGTTTATGTTTTGTATTTTCCCTTGTTAGGCCAATTCAAATATCGAATTGATGGGGTAAGATTTTAAAAAGATGTTATTCATTACAAAAGAACTGTTGCTTATAATCATCCAGAAGTAGAATTGATAATTACCCATATTTTCAGTAAGCCTTACTTTCTCTTTATCAAACCTGAAAAAGCAAAATTAATGCTATATAATTATGATAATTACAAAAAGAGAAGTGATGAAATATTTAGAGATATTATAGCATGTCAAGGTTTGGTGTATGCAGAGGGTTAATAATGGAAAGATTAGAAAAGAGAATTGTCTAATTTTTTCACTTTTGAGTCTTTGTCATCAAAGATACCAGTCATCAAAATGTTAATCAAGGAAACATTATAATACTAAGATAATTAGAGAGTTAACATAATAAATCAATGTGCAAGAATAGCATAGAGAACAATGTAGATCTGTTTTTTCAATTAAACCATAGATGAGTAAATCAACGGCTAACATTTGAGTGAAGAATTTTAATACCTCTCCTAATTTTTTATATATGTAAACTTAAATAACTATTAAGGTTACTTATGGTAGTCTTATCCATTAGATTAGATGTTTCCTTGGAATCAAGGCTCTATCGACAATGAAGAGCTATTTTATGACAGCTTCAGAAAAACAATTTCTTCAAAGAGTGCATGCATTAAGAAATTATATTAATAATCTCATAAACAATTATTAGAAAGGATCAGAAAAGGATGTGTTTTCAATATTATTGAAAGAACCATTGACTAAAGAAGTAAGGGAGAAGATAATTCATTAATATGTTACATTTGTTTTTGCAGGAATGGATACAACATCTCATTAAGCAGGAATGTCAATATACATGTTAGCCAAGCATCCTTAAATTTAAGAGAGACTCAGAGAAGAATTAAGTAAGGTTAATTTCGAAGAGATTGATCAAAGACTACTCAATTCTTTGCCAATTTTAAATGCATTCTTAAATGAATGTCTAAGAACTTAAACACCAAGTGATGGAATTATTCCAAGATATGCTGTGAAAGACCATTATGTAGGAGAATACTTAATTAAGAAAGATTGGTATGTTGATGTAGGACTATAGCCAATGATGACTCATCCATAATATTTTGAAAATCATTTGGATTTCAACTTAGAAAGATGGTTAAATTAACCAGAACCAGAAGCATTCTTTCCATTTTCATATGGACCAAGGAATTGTTTAGGATAACATTTAGCAAAAATAGAAATTAAATTAATCCTTATCTATATTATGAAGACATACAAAGTTATTTTAGATGAGGAAACTGATTTAGTTATGGATTGCAAATTCTTATATGCTGCATAAGATGATAGATTAGTTAAATTCATAAGAATATGATTAGCTGATTATTTGATATATCATTAAATTTGCAATAAAATAAAATTCATTTATTATTTTCATGTATAAGTTCTCTTAATAAAATGCTACTAACAACATTTTTAAGACATCCAAATTCTTTCAAGAAACTTTCTTCATAACTGTTCAATTTATTCTGAAAATATTGTTTTCCATCAAAATCTAAATCAATCTTTTTATCAATTCTTAAATATTTGTATCTGATATTTTTGTTATTCATTTCTTAAATAATGTGTTCTAACTCTTCTGATTGATTATCTAATTCTAATTATTGGTTGGCAATATGAATAATATATCTATATGATTTATTATTACTATCCTTTCTCCATTTAGTACTTTAAGTAGCCAATTTTAGACCATAATATAATCCTTTCTTTATTTCTACTTATTCTGTCAGTTTTATTTCCTCAAGACTTTATAAAATTTCTACTTCATCACACAAATCAATAACCTAACATTATTGCAACTTTTAATTTTTAATCAGATCATTAAAACGAACTATACTGAATTTTATGTTAGAATTAAAGTGTTCCTTCTCTTTTAACTACTTTATAATAAATTCTATCGTATTCTAAAATTAAATACAAAAATTACCTTTAAATAATTAACACTATGACCTTCTAAAAGATTGATATCACAACAAAATACAATGTCTACATCTGTTTCTTAATTTTAAATTTATTGGATTACTTTCAATTATTTTTCTAATTATTCTTTTTCTTCCTCTTCACTTTACCTTAGATTTTATTAATCATTTTTATTATTGATTTCATTTACAGGAGCACTTATGAAAATTTTAGGATTTGATGCTTGATAAGATTCATTTTACTATTGACTATGTTTTTCTTCTTTTTATTAATGACTCCCTTAATTTTCCAATTCATCAATGTTATTTCTTTAGTTTTATAATGTATTATTATCTGCTTACAATTGTTATTATTCTTAATTATTCTCTTTATCTAATTATTCTTTATTATTATTAACATCTTTATTTTAATTCTCTTTTTCATTATTATTATTATCTTATTCTACTAAGTTATTTTCTTTTGACTCATTTTGGGTTTCTAAATCTTTATTTTTAAGAATCTCTTAATTATCATTTTAGTTCTTATCATTAAAATTTATTTGTTATTAATTAATATCATTATCTTTATTCTCTTTATTTTCTTTATTCTCATTATTTTCTTAATTCTCTTTATTTTCTTAATTCTCTTTATTTTCTTAATTTTCATTATTCTCTTTATTTTCTTCATCTATCTAAACTCCTTATTATTTTAGTTCTTTTATGTTTTATTGATCATTATCTAAATTTTTATTTTCATCTTAATTTTATTATTTAACTTTTACTTCCTCTGTTTTTGTACTAGAATAATTAATAGAAATAATCATACTTGTTTTTCTCTTGCATTTTTTCAGCTTTAGTTCTTGCTTTTTATCGTTAAGAGGATGGTTTTAACTCAGGTGATAATTTATCTTAAGGATCATCTTTGGATTAATCAATAGATTCTTTCTGTTTATTAGTGGAAGACTTAATTTTTGATGATGTATTAGAGTTCTTTTGTTTAGATTTGCTTGAAGTAGTGACATAATCAGAATCTTCTTCAGAATCATTTTTCTTCACTTTTTTACTTCTTGTTGCTCCTAATTTTTAATCAATTATTGATTAGCTCTCTTTCATGACATCTTTGATCGTTTAGGTTTTTCTTGGTGGCATTAACAAATTAAAAATGTATTAAATTATTTAGTTTACTTTTTCTAAACAACTCTTTTTTATTTTGATTAAGCACACAAATATTTTGTCAAATTATTTTATAATTAAAAATATATTTCTAAGAAATTCTATTATTATAAATCTCATTTATTACTTGAAAAGATAATTATTCTTTTAATTTTATTCAAAATCTTATTAGATCATATATGAATTTAATAAGCAATTGAAATATAAATCATTTTGTAAATGTAACATTACAAATGATATCCTTAATTGAGATTGTTAAAAAAATTGATGAATAATTTATATTCAATTTTCATTATATTAAAAATGAAAAATATTAGTAAGGCTTAAAGTCAAGAATATTTTCAAAAAAGCAATGCAAAATCTTTTTCTCTTTAAAAAAGATTTTCTAACAGAGTAAGTTCTCCATAATAGTGGGTTTTAGGAAAAAGGCTGGAACAATAGGATTATTGCATCTGAATAAATTTTAGGAGTTGTACCAAGAGAATAATCAAATAAAACATTTTTGCCATCAATAAATGGTGGAACAGCTTCCATTGTTTAGAAATACATTCAAATGCATAAGAATTAATAAGAATTAGATTATCTTATTGAATGCGAACAAAAAATATTTGTTACCAAATTGGAATAAGTAAGACAAGTACACAAATTGTATAATGTTCCTAAAATTCATTAAGTATATATATAGATATATATGTAGAATGTGTTTAATTAGATATTGGCATCCTCAAATGATAAATTAGCAATATTGGAAGAGGAACTTAATTTAATGGATCAAAAGTTATCCCCAATTTTACATTGTATGTTTACAATAACAGCAAGAGAGAATTGTTTAAATTAGATATTGAGTTTGCTTAAATAGTATTAATCTAAGGACTAAGAGAAATTAAAAGAGCTTATAAATGATTTAAGAATATTATCACTTAACACACTTGAGAGTATTGTTAAATGGTAATAATACATTGAAAATAAAAATCTAACAATCTAATTTTGTTTAGATGACAATACTGTATATTGTGAAAGATTCTATTCAGATTATGAAATTTTGAGACCTGAATTAATTAAATTTTTTGAAATGTCAGAATCTCATGATCCATTCTTTGTGAAATTGCTAGGAAATAACCAATCAAAATTGTACGCAAGAGTGAGAAGAGCAGAAGTTGAATTATTGAATTTGATTTTTAACAATAATTATTAAAAATGATTTCTATAATCATCTCAAACTACTTGGAGTAGTCTCTTTTGGAAAGTATTATTTAGTTGAATAACTAAAATGTTATTAGAAAAGATAATGATAAATATCTTAAAATTTAATTTTAGATTGATTTACTAAGGATATTCTTTATTTAATAAGTATGTTAAAATATGAAGATTATCCATAGAGATCCATAATATAAAACATAATAAGAATAAAAATTGAACAAGCATAATGAGGAGACTTAGGCATTTTAAAACTGATGATGGTATTCAACATATGATTATTGATTTCAACTTTATTCAGAAGGTTTAAGTAATAATTACTTTAAGCATTAGATATAGATTATATAATCAAAAGTAAAAAATTGATCAAAAAAATTTAATTTTTATTCATCCACTTTAACTTGGAAATACTCTATAAGAATTACTTTCAAAAAATTACTCTCCTTTCTATGTTAATAGTATTATTTAGAGTAGTTTTATTTAACTTGAATAGATTTAAAATTATTTGCTAATTATATAATAAAAATACATTATCATAAAAAGGTAGATGAATTTTATGGATTATAAGATTTAGTATTCTGTAATAAAAATTATGCGTTGCTTCTAAAATGAAGTGAATTTCCTTATTCTTTTTTTATATATAAATTATGTAAATATATATTTTTAAAAAAATTCGAGCTTGGCAGTACTCGAAACTGCAACCGCCTGATCCGTAGTCAGGCGCACTACCAATTGTGCTACAAGCCCATGTTATATTATTATTGATTTATTGAAATATAAATTATTCAACTAATAATATTAAAGTATCTTTTAGAATTCTAAATTGTAATATTGTTCAAAAATCAATAAAATTTAAATACTAATACACTTACATTTATTGTGAGCCTTTGGGATGCTTTTCGTCTAGAACATCAAAAATTCTATAATCAGATTTAACTATGAAATACTTTAATTAAATAGATACTTTTATATTCTACTTAAGGTTCTAATTTAGGTGGTCCTTCTTCTTAATATTCAATTTAGACTGCTAAGTTCAATTCTTTCTGAACTTATAGTACTTCTGTTAGGAATTCAGTAACATCGTTAATCAACATAGCTTCTACTTTAATTGCTGCCAAAAAGGCCAAGTGATTTGATATATTATTAATTTTCTTATGCACTCTTAACAACAGAGCTGCAGTAATGGAAATAATGATATTTCCTCTTTCAGAAGTAGCTCGTATTGATTGTTATTACTAATAAATAATGAGATCCCAGGCTCTATAAAGAGTCTCTGATGGTAGAACATCAGAAAATAGATTAAAAAACAATTCAAATAATTCGTTTTCTACTTCAATTCCATATAAGAACATTTTGTGAAATAGGTCTGGATGTTTTTTGTTGAGATAGACCCTTAATTTAGCACATTATTCTAAAAATAATCTATTTTATAAAGTTTATTCTTCATATAATGGATAATCAATAAGAACTTAATTGTGAAAGCCAACTAAAAGCCAGAAAGCTCTACTTTCATTAATTATATCAGAAGGAGTTTATTTTGTTTCGCTTGCAAATTCAGTGTAATCATTATATCTTACATGATAATAGATTTACATGACTAACATTTTTTTGGCAAAAGTGAATAGATGATGAATATATATCTAGTTTGGTATTAATCCTTAATTTCCTTGATATAATAGGAAACTAATGAGAAGATTTTTTAATTAATGATAAAATTGCTCATTTCCAAATCCTTTTCTACTATCTTCTTGTCTCAAGTAGATATCAATTTATTAAAGTAGTGTTTTTTTTAAATTTTATTTTAGTTGAGATAATTTGAAATAGAGAGAAACACTTTCATTCATACCATCCTCTCTCTCAAGATTAACTTTGTAGTTTTAACTCAAAATTGTTTTGATGGGTTCAAATGATATTTACAATAATTGAAACCATAATTTATTTCTTAGATAATAGGGAATACCCATTAAAAAGAGTCCATTAACTAATTCTTATACTTAAGGGTTTTTGATGTTGTAGAAATTCATAGATTCTAAACGATATGAGACCAATTCATATTATTTAATCTATTTTTCCATTAGACCAAAATTATGACATAAATTCAAAATGACTTTCCTAATAAAGACCATTTATAATTAATGCATTTATTTATTAAGAGTGTCTGGATTCTTTTATTATAAGAATAGGATATAACTTAACATCTACATACTCTATTTCATACAAATATTACTTTCTTCTAATGTGATGAGAATGAATTTCATGATATCCTTATTCATTTTAGGTATTTGTATTGTGCTCAAATATATAGGATCTGAGAAAGCAAGATTATGTTCAACAATATATTCTAATTCTTCTTCAAAAGATTAAGGATTATGCATCATAATTGAAGGTTTTACATGAATATCAATTTCTACATAAATGATACTCTCTTTAGATTCAGTTTTTAATGAATTAGTTTAAACTAATTTTAAAGGTATCCACATTGATCTTCCTTATTAAGATTATTGAAGTAATTCTTTAACAATAATTTTGAAAGGAATAGTTGCTGTATCATAGAAAGCATTAACCATGTCTTTAAATTAGATTTAAATATGATCTTGATTATTAATATTTGAAATTATAAAAGAACATGGTTTTCTCTCTTATTATTTGGAAATGATTTTATTCTCAAAATTTTATTCTCTTAATAACCAATTATAGAAATGATCTGTTTTTTGTTATCCTAAATAGGCTTCCATTGTTAATTTAGAATCTTATTCTACAGATTATAATTCAACAAATACTGTTGGTTTAATTAAATTAATGTCAACAGCAATATTAATTGATTTAATAAGAATAGTAAAGACTAATTCTCTAACTTTTTAAGTGTTTTGTATCTCTTCACTTTTTTCTAACCAATCAGCCATCATAGGTCTTAACCATTCTGCTAATTCAACATTGAGTACTGATTTGGATCCTAGAAATTAACGCCAATTCATTTTTTTATTTTCATCTTCTTATCGAATTTAATCTAATTTTTTC
Source organism: Paramecium biaurelia (assembly GCA_000733385.1). Classification (NCBI taxonomy): domain Eukaryota; phylum Ciliophora; class Oligohymenophorea; order Peniculida; family Parameciidae; genus Paramecium; species Paramecium biaurelia. The sequence continues at coordinate 53,624 of JPFL01000124.1, forward strand.
CTTTCCTCCTCAGCCATTTAATTCATTCTTTCTTCTCTTTTGAAGAATTAAACACTCTTATTTAACCACTTCTTCTATAAAATATTCCTAATAATTTTAACATCAATTTCCATTAAAAATTTAGCTTCATCTTTACCTAATTTAGCAGCCTTCTTTCTTTATTAAATAACTTAAATTGAATAGGTTTCTAATTTTTATGCAAATTATAAAAAATAATTCTCTTTTATAAGTGACGTCGATTCTTAAATAATAATTGGTAATTTTTGTATTTTACTCATAGCAATATGACATTTAAAATAATCATAATACTTCTAAACTTCTTCATCATCCTTAAAGTATAACCATACAGGACTGTGTTTATCAAAGTTTATTATGAGTCTTACAGGAAATTTTTGATAACTTACATCCCATTTAAAATCCTTATTGGCATCTTCAAGATGTTAGATATGAAATGTTTTAATTACACCAAAAGTTTTTGTAATAACATTACCTTTCTTAGATTATCCAAGAGTGGTTTTTTATAATTAACATTATCTTTATGCTACAGATCCAAATATCCCACCTTTCTTATAACATGGATAATCTAAGAGTTATTCATCAAGTGAAAGAACGTGTTAATTAGCTAAATGTGGAGGTAAATCTTCTGGATCTTCATCAATATATTTTTAAAGTTGCTCTGTAATTTTTTAACGAGCATTTCCTGCTTATATTTATCTTTCTTCATGTAATTTTATTACTTCAAAAGCACCAAATACATTTTCTATGTACTTATCTTCTTGATATAACCAATTTTTAGTGATTTCTTTCTTATAACAATTCATTTAATTATATTATAATGTTAGTATAGAAAAAAGGTCAATAGTAATCATTTGCAGAATATGTTAAATAAATAACTAGTTAATCTGTTAATAGATTCTAATAAACATCTACAAAACAATTTAGATCAACTAATCTTCCTTAACTCTTTAGTAACTTAGATCGATCACCATATATGATGACTAGTTTAGACAAGGCTAAATTCCCTAAGGTGATTAATATGGACTAGACTTCCTATTTGAATTACAGTTCAAGTGAACAAAAGAATTTTGAACACTTAGCATCCAAATTTGTAAAACAATTAGAATCAAACACAATAAGAATCGATAAGGACACTCCAAGGATTAATTTGATGCGATTAAAGTTAAATGTATAGAAATCAAAGAGACATCTATAAAGAAAAAGTCCAATACCATTCTGATTTTACATAATATACTTATTGGACATATCTATTGTATACTAATATAAACAATTTATCAGAGAATTGTAATCTTTTTTGAAGGCTCAATGTCAAATGACTGGCCAAGTGAGATTTCATCATAAATATATTTATTTTAATTTAATTATTTAAAATTAGCAAACATCCTTATGACATATTTTGCATTAACTACATTCAGTAGTAAAGGAAAATTATTATTATAAATTGAATATGCTTTGAATTCTGTTGTAAAAGGAGACTCAGCCATAGGAATTATAGCTAAAAATGGTGTTGTATTGGGTTTTGAAAAAAGAAATAATCATTAATTTTGGTTGAAGAATCCAGTGTTCAAAAAATTGCGCTATTAACAGATAATATAGCATCTACATTTTCAGGATTGGGTCCAGATTTTAGGATTCTATTTTAGGATGTATAAGTGGCAACTCAAAGAGGAGGTATTAGCCCATTTGGAGTTTCAATTCCCATTGCAGGATAGGATGAAGAAGGACCCCATCTAGTTTAGCTCGATCCAAGTGGAGCTTATCATAGTTGGAAAGCTACTGCCATTGGAAAGTAAGCCAAGAATGCAAAATCCTTTTTGGAGAAAAGATACAATGCTGATATGGAGATAGAAGATGCCATTAACACATCGTTATTAGCCTTGAAGGAGGGGTTTGAAGGTATAAATGAAATATTAGAGATTTAGGTTAGATAACACCTATAAATATAGATGTTGGAGTGATTATAGATGATCATGTTTTTAGAATATTGCCTCTATTTTAGGTTAAGATTATTTCGAAGAGTTAGAATGAAATATATATAATTATTAATCTATGAATTTTCAAGAATAACTTTAGTAAATTATTTAGGGAATATTTTTTCAAAATAATTAGATTAGAAAATAAGAGTAAGATCTGTTATCTTAACTTAGGGAAGAATAACCAAATTAATTCGTTATGCAAATGCTCAATCTATGTAGACATGAAGAACTAAAAATTAGGCAATTTGGTCCTGTTTACTTGAGATATAGTCTATCCAAATTTGTTTCAAAAAGCCATAAGAATATTTATAGTAAACTGAATTCAGAATCTAAAGAAACTCTTAAATAGCAATTGCTCTAATTTATTGAAGTAGAAAATAGTCATATTGTCAGAAATTAATTGTGTGATACAATAAGAGAAATACGTGGATCTTTGTATGAGGATGACAATAATAATGAAAGGCCAAATCTATTACCAAGTTTGTAGTAGATGTTGATATCACCATAGAATGATATAATAGAATGTGGATTTATAATTCTTGATAATCGTTTTATATATTCAATTGCCTAATTCGATAAACATTTAAAAGATTTTCATATTTTATTTGTTTAATGATTGCCAAGTCCATAAATTAAAATTAAATCATCTACTATGCATGCTTTAAGCAATTATATTAAATATTCATTACCTGCTTAATATATGATTTTTTAGGATTTGATATCAAATATGATGAAGTGTACACTTGAAATTACAATATAAGATTTATCCTTAGGAGAAGGAACTACAGAAGCGTTCTCGGATATAATGAATTCTAAACCTAAGTTTTTAGAACAAATTATAATATCTTCTTTAATGGAATTTAAAAAATCTTTAGAAAGTCTCAAATTGATAGTGGTGTTAAAAGAATTGGAACTGAAACTTTATTGTGTCTGGTTAACTTAATTAATAGAAATGATATTCTATCATATGATTTAAACAAGTTCTACTATAAGTGATGAATGGATGAAACCTCCTTAAGGATTTGATGATAGTATAGAATAGGAGGAAGATTGCGAGACAATAAGGTTTGGAATTTCTTGGAGAGATAGATTAATAGAATCATTAGGTATAAAGGAAATGTTATATTTTATATTAATATATTATATTTATTTAGTGTACAAATTTTAAATCCAATTATAAGTGGATTATTAAGACATCAAGATTGGAGATATTATTAATCTGCTATTATGGCATTATCTTAAGTTGGTTAATACATTGATTAAATTAGTGATATTAAACCAACAATAGAAATAATATTACCTATGATTCATAATAATAATTCTATGATACGATTAGCTGTAGGTCATGCTATTGGATAGATTTCTGATGATATGTAACAAAATTTTAAGAATCCTACTTACATTTGATTGTTCAATAATTCTTGAATCGTCTAACAATAGAAAATGTGCCTAGAATGAATTCTCAGTAAAGTCAAGTAAAACATTAGTTATTCCTTATGTCATTTAATTACTTTCCCTATTATTTTTAATACCACATTGGTTGGTCTTGTTGCATTGAATGTTAAACAATTATTCGATTAATTGAAACTTAGCCAATTGATATGGACAAATTATTGCCAATCATTGCCATCCTAAAAAATACATAAGACATCTGTGGATCAATCGCTTCCAAATATTTTGTTTATATTTGTAATAGAATCTAAACTGTCTATTATCTGTAAGGTAGGAACATTTACTATGAAGCTATTATACTGATTGTTTCAATAACCTAACCTTTCAATTATCTATATTGTTTCTTTTAATGAGTGGAAAAATAGAATTGCATACATTTGATGCCGAAGAAACCGAAGTTGCCATTACTTTATATGGAACTAACTAGTATAATTATTATATGATTAAGCAGGTGATCCAGAAATAAGAAATGCAATCAATATTTTCAAACTATTATCATTGTAATCTAAATCTCTGTAAGTTTTTCAGTATTATTATAATAGTATTAACACTTATCAAGTTATTCATGCACTAAAATCAGTAAAAAGGTTTTGCATAAGAAATTCAAGGATTGTATTTTGCTATATAAGATGGAGTTAATTCAAAACTTGTTATTTATCGATCATTACTAACAATATTAATTTTGCTTTGAGATGAAATTCTTAGTTACTTTAATTACATAATGTAGGTCATTTCTCATAATCTCCTAAGTATACTAATAATTTAGTGGTATCATGACATTTAATGGTAAATTCAAAAAAAAATTAATTCCTTGACTCTTTTATGAAGGAGATTTAAATCAAGATTTTAAGAAATTTGTATTTTTTAAATTAATTAATATTCATAAAATTTAAGGCTAACCAGAAGTGTAACTAAAGATCTTCAACTTAAAATACGATGTAACATAAATACATTTTCTTTATTATTGTTTATGAATAATAGATATCTCTCAATTTTCCGGAACTATCCATTTTTAATTATTTTTTTGTCAGAGGAATTCTTTAATTGTAATAGAGTAGTTTAAGAATTGCTTTTTGGAAATTAGTTTTCAGTGAATATGGATCTTAGGTAGAGTGATAAACATTAATTCCAAAATTTAGTCATTTGATAATTTAAGTAAGAGTTGGCAATGATGATCTAATTGATGAAAATACCTAAATAAATCATCTATTTCGCTAAGATGCTGAAATTTAATTGAACCCTTAAATTAAC
>JPFL01000124.1:62086-156473 GCA_000733385.1 Paramecium biaurelia
GATTTATGGATACTGTAATAATTCAAAATCAATATCCACAATTAATCTTTAATCATTTGAATTTCTAATAATTGAAATTTCGAAAGTTAATTAGTTTTTAAAAGTAATTATGACCTAAAGATATTGAATACCTTAAACTTGAAAACATTATTTTATGTTTTTCATAATAATCAAGCAGTAAAATTAACTTTAAGCCTAGATTAATTTGCAGTCCTTAGTATTGTTCAAAAAAATATAAATATGTGTAATAATTAACTAGTTTTCTTTTAATAATTTTCGAAGACTGAATTACTTATAATTGCTAACACGAATATTAAAGAAGAGAATTATAATATTTTATACTGTCTCAAGTTTCTCAAATCATCTTGAATATAAAAATGTTATTGGATACTTGAATACAAATTCGTCCATTTTCTTAAACAATCTAAAATGTTACATTCACTTTCCTTTTCAAAGTCCATTTCAAGTACGCTGTAAACACTTTTTATTTGTAGAATACACTTCGCATACTGAGGAACTGAAATTCAATGGACTTCAAGTTTAGTATTTTTTCACCCATGAAAGAGATGGGTGAATATTAATAGTTAGTGAATACGATTCCTAATTAAAACATAGTATAATCTTAATTAAGCTTAAAGAGAGACTCATAAATTCAATTAGTATCAGTAGTTAAGCATTTGAATAAAAGTCATAATGTTTTATGAAAAATCATCTAAAGTGATTAAAAAGATATTGCTAATTGTTATAAATCAAAATGATCTACAGTATCAATAGTTTCTAAATTAGTTAGTGCACTTAGAATAATTGAATAGTTAGATTCAGTAAAAGTATATTAATAAGAAATATTTAAAAAATTGAGTTTTGAAGATCAATAGAAAATATTAGAAATTCCTTAATGATAAAATTTATTTTTATGTATTTGTTAATAATATTAATAATATTTATATTAAATGAATTCATTTCTTCCCTCCCTCATCTGGTAACTCTGCTTACCAATTAGTAAGATTATCATTTATCAATTACAAGATAGTGGTCACATCCTTATATTGGTCTTCTTCCATATCATCCAATTCTTTAATTGCCTTATGTATTTATTTGAATGTATACATCATCTTTTACAGTCTTTGCTAATTCACAAGCCTTAGCAACATCACTCATGATTTCATAACAAAAGACTGAGTAATTAAGAGTAACTCCTAATCTTAATAAATTAGTTTTTGGAAATTTGTCTTTGTCTATCAATTCCAAAGCTGTCTAATAAGCTTATTGAGCTTGTTAAATTGCTTTCTCTTAAGCCTTTTATTATGAATATTCTGCAATGTATCGATTATAATCTCCTTTCATTTTGTGATAAAATACTCTAGCCTCAGTGTTAGCAGTTTTCTTCAATAGAGTATGATCTATCAACTACAAAACCTCATTGCAATAATAATCTAATTCCTTCTCAACTCTTGCCTTGTAATATTAAAGTACCTCTTAATATTTCACAATCTATCAATTAATCCACATTACTCTTACCTTCTATTTCTCCTTAATCTCATAGGCAGTAATTGCTCTCCATGCTGTTCTCCTCTATCCAACTGTATTCTTGTATGCTATTGAAAGTAGATTTCTTTCTTCATTATTCAAATCTTTAGTAATCTCGGCTACCTTCCTCATGTTCTCAACCTATAATTCTTATTGAATCAATTATATTACCATATCCTCCCATCTTTCAGTTTGTTCAGCCAACCTAGCCATATATGTGTGTTCGTCTCTCTTATCTTACATAATAATAATTTAGTTAGATATATTATTTTAATTTCTAAACAATGAAAAGAATTTAATCACAATCTCAAATAAAAAACAATAATAACTAACCATAATAATTATCACTTCTTCTTATCTCTACTACTTGGACAACAAAGTTCTATTGTTAATTAGGATAATTATAAATTCAAAGTGTTTATTTAATGGTTGAGGTTTTTAATTTTTTTTCTTAGATTAAGAATTTAGGTCTTTATTTGATTTTGAATCTAATAAAAAATGATTCATATTACTTTAGGTAGAATTGAGATTCCAATTAAGTGTGTTTAGGTTTAACTTATTACTCTTTTTTGCACTCTATTATATTATAGTAGTTGTTATTTATTAAGGTAGTTTATACTTTTAATATTTTTAGTCGATATATCTCCCTTTCATTAGTGTCTTCCTTAACATAGTTCTTATTCTCTCTCTCTCTCTCTCTCTCATTAATTATTTCCCATCTCTTTCCTGATATCATATTTCTTCCTAACCATTTTCAACTCGTTTTCATATTCAAATTACACCTCATCCTAATTAAATAATCATCAATATAAATTTAAATCTTTTTCTTAACATATCCCATATTAGATTGTAATAATAATAACATAATAGGCTACTTCATATTTATGTTATAATGAACAGAAACAGTCATAGCAATAACAACAAACAACAAGAACTTAAAACTCATGTATTTATCATATCTTCACTCACTTCCTAGATAATTAAATCCATTGATTATTTATTATATATATATATTTTTTAATTTTTGCTTCTCATAATACTTTCTACAACAAATTCCAAATTTTATTAGATAATTGTACATCTGGGTGATGAAGAGCCAATACAAACAATAAACACATGGTATCGAAGCATGGTATGAATGAAAAGATCCACATTATCCATCCTTGAAAGGTCAAATAGGTTGAAAATATAATGAAATAAGGAAGGCACGTGTAAACTTCACCTAATTAGGTTGATATAGTATGATACCTGATGTTTGATATTTATTTATTGCTTGAATAGATGGGATCAAGGCTCCTACTAAGCCAGTCACGACTCTTGGTGCAATTCCTAATAAAGTGCATAAGATGGAGAGCAATAATGTTGCAAATGCTATGTGCGATAACTTGATATTGGTCTATTAGTAATAATTATAATTAGAAATAAGGATTACATTGGGTATGTATTTCTTTAATGGTTCGTATTCATCTAATTCAGTTAATCGCAATTTAGCTATAATTGGCTCCACTTGTTACATTATTAAAATGTTTTATATATAAATATAATATTTAATGGTTCAATTACTTGATATTTGATAATGTGACAATTTGAATTAGAAATGATTCAGTAGTATATTAATTTAAATTTGTGTGATTTTAAATGTTATTTGTATTGAGAGTTGTCTATTCATCTTCAAGAACAAATTAATATTGCCATTCAAAAAGTTATTATTAAATTTACTTATAATATATAATGACTCACAGCTCTGTTAGAAATTAAAATGAAACAATGTTCTTTATTTCTGTAGTCAATTTGATTTTTGGGATAACAAAGTCAGAAATGTTCACAATCATATCTAATTCAATCCTCTTTGGTTTGATCTTAAGTAAGTAAAGTTGATACTTATATGAAGTTTATTTGCTATACAAGTATAAGAGTCATAGAAAACAACTATTTTTTGAATAAGTCATCATAGTTTATTATTGTTGTTTCCAATTGGTTCTAAGAGGAGTACCTGCTATATGGTTTAATATATTTTCAATATCTTTGGACTAACATCTAGTTTAATTTGTAACTTTATTAATAGTAATTGCTTTCACATGTGCATAAGTACAACCAATGGTAGAGATTAGTATACTTTAATCAATTTTAGAATAATTGATTCTAATTATCATATTTCTTTACAACAAGTACAATTTCATTAATATTAAACAACAAACTCAAAATAAAATACTTAAATAGATCATTAAAAATGTAAGATATTATACATTTGACTAAAACTAAAATGAAATTAATGAAGTTGAGTAAATACCTTCAGAATAAATCTAAATTTCGAATGCTACATTATTTTCATCTCGTTCTGAAAATTAGAAATTACAATATCAAATAAAAAAGGATATTAAAATTAAATGTTATACTAAATAACAAATAGAAATGGTTTAAGAATCTCAAATTGTAACTTCAAAACCTTCTGTTTTTGATACTCTAACTGGATTTCTTGAATTCTATTCAAAAGATAAGGATTAAATAAAGAATAATGTAATTATAGCATCTGAATTTGAAGAATTAACAGGATAAAAACAATAATATAGATTATATATAGAATAATTTAAATAAATTCATAAAGTTTATACTTTAGTTGCACTTGTTAGTTTAGAAGAATAAATACTATCAAAACAAAACAAATATATTGATAAATTTAAGATAAGTTTATCTAAAATATTTACTCATAAATTAAAGACTCCACTTAATACAACTTTAGGATTTTTATAAGCTATTGTATAAGAAAATAGTACAATAGATGAAGAAGTAAAGCTTAACTTTTTAAAGCCTGCATTGATTAACTCAAAAATTTAATATTATTAAGTTTAAGATATTTTAGATTATGTGAATTCAGCAAAATTAGTTACTTATAAAGTGAGTAAGGTTAATTTACATAAGACTTTATAATCAATTTATGATATGATTGAATAATAATGTAGAGCAAAATAAATTTAAGTTATTTTTACTGTGAATTCTAAACCATTTGATGTAAATGAAAGGTATATATATTATTGTATTATATGATAGACCAATATATTTAACTACTGATTAATTAAGATTAGAACGAATACTATTTAATTTATTGAATAAATCATATAGACATACATAAATCAAAGGAAAAATTTAATTAAATGTGGATGTAATGACTGAAAATAATTAAGTTTAATTTAAAATTAATGATAATGTTTAAGGATTTAAGTAAGAATAATTTGAGTAAATAAATAATTTTGCTAGATTATAAAATTAATCTATTCATGGATTTAGAAATTCAATTGCAAAAAGATCCACATTCAAATTTAGCCTCACATTATAAATTACAAATAAATTAATATATTTTCTTAGTGATTTTTAGTGTAGCTTATAAATAAGTCATGATTTAGAAGAAGGAGCAAGTTATCAATTTTTTATTAGTCTCAACTGTCAATAAGAAAATTTCCAATAATCATTTGATGTCAGTTAAAGGAATTTGAGTTTCTAAAGAAAAAGTTCTGGTTCACTTAAAAAACATTTACCAAATCAAATTTCATTATTTACTAAAACAAATAACAATTAATTATCGTATTATCATAAATATTATCTAGTGATAAAGTTTTAGAAGAATATGACATTGATATAGAACCTCTTGCAAATAAACCACTTTAATTAAGTACTTAAATGGTTTAAAACTCTCCCAAAAGTACTTTATTTAAGAATCATCCAATTTAACAAAGTATCTTTCCTTTTCATAAATCTGTGTTTCAAAAGGAAATAAATGATAAATCACTAACTTTTTCAATGGCTTTTGATCACTCATTCAATAATAAACGTGTAGCAGATTCAATAGATATAAGATAAGACATGAATCAAACTATTATGTTAGTTGATGATGAACCATTTAATCATGATACTTTAAAATTATTGCTCAAGAGTTTAGGATTCAAAAATTTTATCAGTGCCTACCATGGCTAATAATGTATAGAATTAGTAAAAAAACATTATAAGTCTATCAAAATTATCTTCATGGATCTAGATATGCCTATAATGGGAGGAGTAAAGGTATATATAATTATTTTTAATTTCATATCTAGGCTACTTAATCACTTATCCAATAGATGTCAGATGGAGAAATCGATTATATACCTATTGTTGCTTGTACTGCTCATGATGATAAAGATACATAATAGGAATGTTTTATGGCAGGCATGATTTGTATTATTGCTAAACCTGTATTTATAAGGAGTTTATAAGAAACATTCTTGAGAATTAATGAAACTAAAGTTAAATCTTAAAATTTTATGTTTGAACCGAAAGCAATATCATAAAGTATTAAATGATAAATTTATGAATCTCTTCAATATTTTTGTGTTTATATTTTTTCATTAATCAAAAATAAAAATTTAATGAGTTTAAACCTAAACATAATATTTTAAGATTATATTTTTATTAACCAGAAATATTATTCAAAATGATATTAAATATAGAATTAAATTTCATTTAATGTTTAGAATCCTTATAATTATTTAAAGCAATGATTACAATCATTATAAAGGACATAAATGAAATATCAAAGTTATAAATCTATAAATGAAGATGTTAAAAAGTGATCATAATATTTCTTAAATATCTACTTTTAAATTTTATTTCCTATAAAAATTTACTAATATTATATAAATTATAAAAAACACCAATCTCAATATTCTATTAAATAAATAATGTAAAATTTGTTGACTTATAAGTTAGGATTAAAAAATGATACTAATTACTAATTTATTGCTAATAGAACTCTTGCTAAAAGAAGGAATTTATTTGAGAAATATAATAATGACTCTTAAGTTGTTGTAATTTGTGAACCACATAGATTATAGAGACAATTTTAAACTGATGAATCTTCTGAGTTTCCACTGTAATGAAGTTTCATAGATAATATTAGTTTTGTATTTGTTTTCAGTAAAAAGGATCCAGTTGAAAGGATTTTCAAAGTTTTGAAGTAGAAACTAAAGTCTTTTCAAAAAGTCACATTATGTTTACTATGCAATAATTAAATGTTGTCATAAGGTAAACTAATTAGAATGATTTTAGAATAGAGTATTGGCATCATATATGAAAAATAAAAGAATTAGGAAGATGGACTTTTATATGTAAAATATTGTTCCTAAGAAACCTTTGGAAATTATTGATAGTTAATTAATAATATTAAAAAAGTGAAGTACATTAATTAATCACTTCTGTTAAACATAGATTGTACAATCAGCTGGTTGTTTGATTCCAACAATAAAATTTTTTAATTTGATGGATTCTTTAAGTTCTTCTTGAATGTCAGATCCAGCGGAAGAAGATTCTTCAAAACTGGCTTTTCTACTGGAATTGTTTTCTTTTGGAGGAGAGCGAAAACTAGTTCTTTGCATTTAAATAAATTTTAATCTAATAGCAGGTTTTGGTTGAAAATATTATAAACCCAAACGTGTTCCACTTTCCTCTTGTGAGAATAAAGATAACAAATACTCATAGTTAGGATCTTCATCAAACTTTAATCCTTTTACATATTCCATAAAACTTGATAATTAGATGGGTAAACCAAAAAATTTATCTATTTTTAGAGCTTTTTTCATTTTTTTGATTTTTTAGTATCTGATTTCTTTATCTTAATCACTAATAGAATACCATGGCAAATTGCCTTGATGCAAATATATTAACATATATCCTAAAGATTCTAAATCATCTCTTCTAGATTATTCTATACCTTTTAAGGCATTTATAGATGCATAACGAGCAGTCCCTATCATTCCTTTATTTTCTTTGTAATGAATATGATGACCATCAATAATATATTTTTTAGAAAGTCCAAAATCAATCAGATTGATTTTACCATCTTGCATAACAAAATTTTCTGGTTTTATATCACGATGAATTACTCCTAACGAATGGAGTTCTTTTAAAAGTTTGATGATCTCTAATCCAATTGGTAAGATTTTATTGAAATTTCCTTACTTTTGTCGATACTATTCTAAATTTTATCCCATTAGATTCATAACAAAGTATGTATTCTGTAAATCAGATCCAGATGCATATAATTATGTAAATCCTTTATGTTTTTATTATTTAAATACCTTTTTTGCCTTTAAGGATTTGTAATATATGTATTTCTCTCTGTAATAATTTTTTTTCCTTCCTCATAGAATTTTTGACAAGCTTACAAGCAAAAATATGACCACTTTAAATGTGTTTTACCTTCCAAATGTAACCAAAAGCACTATTTACTTTATGATTAATAATACCCTTCACCTAACTTATCGAGAAATTAATAGGAGGAAGAGGCAGGTTACTTAATTGACTTTTTCATAATAAATGAATTTTTATTATATAATCAATTACTTAATATATATACAATTTTTGATAAAAGCTATTTCAAATTGTTCTAACAAAACTCTATTGGATTATAAAAATAGAGTGAAAAAAAACCCATATAAAATTTGAATAATATTTTAGAGAAATTAAAGAATTAATTAAGGACAACTATTAATCATTCCTGAGGTTCTGTTGTACATCCATTGATATAACGATTGGGTAGGAATGGGATATTATTTGATGTTTGATTTGTCGCTGTTGAATTCTTCAAATAATTCAACAAGCTACCCAGAGAACTCACAATATATACTTTTTATCTATATATATATATATTAATTATCATTTTTATTTTACTCCTCTTTGTTTACTACGCAAAGAATATAATTCCTCTAATTATTAAAAGAAATTATCAGAATAGTTCTTAATAACACCAGCCAAATCTAAAACAAATTAAGCCAACATAACTTAATTTTAATAAACAATCCTACTTTCTTAGGCTTAGATTTTAGAGAGAACGAATATCATAGTTTAACTTACATGTCTATGGCACTCATCAACAACATCACCAACTTAAAATATACTTTCTGGATTATCATCTTCATTAATAGAATTCACTTCTACATGAAGTTAACTTACTTAAGCATTTCTAACACCCATAGTCATATATTTTGGACTTATAATTGGTTTTTATATATTCATTCTGGGAGTAGCAGAGTCAGGACAAGCATAACGTTCATTTTTTATTTAATATAAAACAATAGTACTTCTAACATCTATTTTTGTTACATCAAGTTCAAATTGTTTAGCCATTTTATTCATGTTTGTATGAAATTCTTTTATATGTGTTTTTACTTCAGTATTTTTGACTTGTTTCATAAATTTTAAATTTTCACAAATTTTCATTTAACCTTAATCAAACAATAAATTATCATAAGTCCAAGGTCCTGCTCCTATCTTAGTAAATACAATTTATTTATCTTCAATACTAATCAAATACCATTTTCCATCCATCTAATGTAATAATTTAAAAAATGAACCATCTGGTAATAATTAATAAGTGAAGTAATTTTCAATCAAATAGAGAATTTAAAAGAAATACTTTATATTTGGTTTTGGAAACTTTAATATGCCCATTAATGAAAACAATATTTTACTTTCTACTTTAAATTTACTTTAAAATTTAAGTTCTTTAATTAATTCAAATTTTTAGCCATATTCACTCTTAAAATATTGGTCTTCCTATTATTTAATATACATTTCACTAGTATCTCTTAAAACAGCATTTTGAATTAATAAATCATGATTGGAAATATTAACATGTTTCCTTTTGAACATTTCATCTTTCTTAATTTCATTTCTAATGTGTACTACATACTCTGAAGTAACATTATAAATGTTATGAGATTCCTTAATAAATTTAATTTCTAAGAATTCTTAATAGTCAATAAAGTAATCACAATACAATTTCTAAATCTCTAATAATTCATCTTCAATAATTTAAGTTAAATCTCCTTAAGGTTTCAATTTTCGAATCACTTAGTTTGGATTTATTCCTACCCTCAATACTTTACTGTATATTTGTGTTTCAATTTGGAAATCTAACTCAATAGGAATTTCTAACTTTTCATCTTAATGTGCTCTAAGACCTATATTCCTAGGTCTAAATTCCAAAATGTCTGGATTATCATCATTGAGAATAGCAGTTTTCTTTTGTAACTGAATAGCATTACTTAACTAAGTTCCATTTCGAATATCATATTCAGTTCCCAAACTACTACCTAGTAAAGCTTCATCTTAAAAATTAAGTTATAAGGCTACTCTCTCTTCTGGTTTGAAATGTTCCATTTCTTATTCAAATAAAGTCTTAGAAACAACAGTGAATACTTCCCATACTAATCCTCCAATGAGTGCTAATAAGAAAATTGAAAGAAAAACAAATGAACCAATAAATATCATTGGAGTCACTAAATTCTTTGTGTCAAATGAGAGTTCAAAAACTAATTGTCCCCATGATGATGCTGTAAACACTTATAACATCATTAAATAAGATCCACCCATTGAATTAAAGTCTGCATATTTGCATTAACCCCATAAAAATCTAAATTCATTTGGATCACATGAATTATTAGAAAAAGGATTCTCATCATCTGTTTATATTCCTCCATAAATGTAAATTCCTATGCAAGAATAAGTAAAAAAGACAATCTATACTGGCAGAATCAATCTAAGAATAAGAGGTACACAAATGATGATTTTGTATAACAAATTTCTAACATGAGCAAATATTTCTAATCCTCTTAAAAGATAACCAACTAATTTTATGGATCTAAAGGCTCTAAAAAGTCTGAATACTTTCTAGATTTTAGCAATCCTCAAAATCCTATTTGCTTTAATAGATTATACAATGTTTCCAGTCACGAAACTAAATAAAATATAATCAAACAGTATCTACAAAAATATCAATGAAATATCAAAACAATTCCTATATATAATATCAAATATAATACCAACCATCTACAAAAAAGTCATATATTCCTAAACCTATCATTTTTATTAGACATTCAAAAATGAAAATACCTAAAAATACTATATCAATAGTATCAAATATGGCAAGTACATCTAAATTTTCTATAAAGAATGCAGATATTATTAAACCACAATTAATTATTGTAACTAAAAACATGAATAGAGCAAATAACTTAGATATTCTATTAATAATTACATTAGATTCAAGAAATTTCTTTAATCCATGTTTGTTAAGTAAATTTCTTAGAGATTCCCAACATTTAAGGGGTTTTGTTCTAGGCAAAGAAATTTTCTTACTATTCTATAAGATATAGAGTAATTGATTAAATTCATCGAATTAAATCTTATCGCTATTTGATAATTGTAAATTACTTGAAATCTTTGTCAATTTCTGAAAAGATGATTTTTACTTCATCATCTGTTAGTTAATCATGATAAAAGGTTGTTAAGAATTTTTTGAATTGATTTTCAGTTAAAAAACCTGCATCATTAGAATCCAATGAAATAAAACTAGCCATCATAGCAGATTTCTATTTGATAATGTCTTGGATTGCAATTTGCATTCTATGTTTTCGAAATCCTTCATAAACAACAGCTAAGGGAATTGGTTAAAATAGAAATAAAAAGAGTATTATGTATATAACAAAATAGAGAGCATAGAAAGTACCTTAGAAAATAGGAGGAATCATAATGTCAGGATAAAAATCAAGAGTAGCTGCCATGAATAACATACTAAACAATTTAAAGAAATCTCCATAATCTTGTGTTTCTATATCAACAGTTTCTAATTATCCAATTAAATTTATTCCAATAAAAGCAAAAGTAGAAATGATAATCACATAAAGTAATAACAATAAAAGCAAATCCTTACTTGCTTTGATAATTCCTTTAAGATTTCTTCTCAGATCTTTAGAATAAAATATCATCAATGCTGGTCTAATTAATCTACTGAATCGGATTTATGTTTAATCAATTTTCCAATTTATAAAATCTGTAACACTCACTAAATAAAACAACATCTTAATCATTCTTTTTGTATTGAATTGGAATCCACCATCATTTTTCTTAGTTGCCAGCAAAACTAAAGTTATTACAAAATCAATTGTAAGAAATACTAATATGAACAATTCAATTTTGGCTACATCAGGTGCTTCATAGAAATCAGATTCAGGATAAGGTTTTTCAAAGAAAGTTATGATTTGATATAAGATTGTTAATGTTAAAAGATATCCACTCCAAATTCTGCTATTTTCAATAATCCAAAAATATTTTAAAATTACTTTATCTGCTAAATCAATATCATTTCGAATAGTCCTCAAATAGTAAGCATCATAAATATGTCTTTCTGCTTTGAATTACTTATCATCTGAAGGCATATGTTTAACAATTTTTTAGATTTATGCAACAAGCATGTCATTTTTTTCTTGGAGTCTTGTATCTAATTTAGTGAGACTGATAGCATTTTATTATTTAAAGATTCCTGATCTCCTAGGATTGGAAGGTCTTAGTGGTATATTTTCACATAACTAAGGAGATTAAATTTCATCTTATTTCATTATTTGTTTTATAATAATGTCTTTCAATAATCAAGTATTTCTTCACAAATCACTTCATCATCCTCCATATCATAACAACATATTTATAAAATCATGAATGCTGTTAATATCAATACAAATAGTAAAGCAACAGTTAATTCGTAACATTGTTCTTTCACCATTAGAATGAAAGAACCAAAAAAGAAAAATCTAAATTGATTAAAAACCAATATATTTACGCCATTGCAATCATTACTTCAGAATGTTTCACTTTTTTATGAAAAAGACTTGAATGAGGTTATTGTTTTTATGATTGCATACAAAAAACGACTAAAAATACCAATCTAACAGCTGCTGCAATTAAAAATGCAACTCCACAAAAGTAAGTCAATGGTAATGTCATCGTACATTAATAATAATGTGGATTTGACTTGCTAGTTCGAATTATCAATATACCCTTCTATGTAAGAATTTGTTTACAAGAGTACATATCCACAAAGCATACACAAAAAGGCAATGCAACAACTATAAGCTGATTATGTTGATGAGTTATCTTCATGTATTTCACTAGAATAATAAATTTCATCATTATAAAGCATTTTATTAATAATTACAATATTTTGTATTCAATTTTTAATTTATTATTTAGATATTAATATATATTTATATTAATATATATATATATAATTTAAATAGCAACAACTACATTCTAATTTCGTATAAATAATATCATATTCTTTATAATTTCAAACTCAAAACATAGATGTAATTACTAAATATACATATATAATATTTAAATCAATTTCAATAACAATACTACAATTATGAAATTGCTTCATATTTATGATTACTAATGAAAAATTGAAATGATTATGTAGATTTGAATTTTAGATAATATGATTTATATCATTATAGGGAGTTCTTAGCTTTGAATTTAATATATAAAGCTATATAATTAAATAAATCTATCTTAATTTAATATCTTTTATAAATGGAGTAAGATTAGAAGGTGGAAGATTTTGTGATTAGGAAATCAGAGTTTCTAGGAAAAGGACAATATGGTGTTGTTTATGGATGCTATTCAGAGAAACTTAAGGATCAAAAATTATGTGCTAAAGTATTTATTAATTGTGATTATATATAGGTTCTCTAAGCTTAAATTGAGAAGGGTTTGATTGATAGGGAAATCAAAATCTTAGAATAACTTAATAAAGTAGACAATCCCAATCTGGTGAAGATTTATAGAGTGATCAAAGAAGAGAGACAAATATACATTGTTATGGAGAGATGCACTGGTGGAGATTTGAAATAATTGATGGATCAATACTAATTATCAAAAAAATAATTCACTTTAGAACAAATACAAGATATAGCTAGACAAATAATATTGGGATATAAATCTTTATTTGACATTAAAGTTATACATAGAGATATCAAACCAGCAAATATTCTTATTGAAAATGGAGGAAAAGGATAGATTCTAGTCAAAGTATTTCATTCTTATTAATTTAGTTAACTGATTTTGGAATGGGAAGAATGTTAGATGATATAACTAAAAAATAAGTATTAACAAAAGTAGGTACTCCAGCATATGCAGCACCTTAATTATATTTAGAGGATCAATATTCTTCAAAATGTGATGTTTATTCTGTAATCTATAATTATATATAATTAGTTGGGAGTGATACTTTATTAATTAGCATTTAATAATAAATTACCATTTGCAGCAAAAACAATCCCAGAATTAACATAATTCCTTAAAGATCTTAAAGTAAGACCTTTCCAATGTCCAGAATTAACATAAGAGGGACCATAATAAATGAAAAAAGCAATCTAAAATTTAATCAATCTAATGATGTCATATAGTGAAGAGGCAAGACCTGGATGGGATGATTTATTGAAGAGTGAATTATGTATTTCTATCATTTTTAATTTATTAGTTGAGGCACCAAGTAAACCTACTAATTTTGATAGTGAAACTGAAATGAAATTATTAGATTCCATCTTTTTATATCAATAATAGTAAGGTTAACAATAATATTTCAATGAAGCTAAATTCAGAGCTGCTTGTAAATTTGCTAATTAAAATAAAATTACTAAAACTGATCGTATCAATCATTTGGTATCTTTATTTTTAGCAAAAGCAGAATTATCATTCAATCTATCTTAAGCACTTTAAGAATAATTGTATAAATCTAATGTTATTATAATAGATTAGCATAATTCCCCTTTTTTAATGTTTATCATTTTGAGTTGCTCTAAACTTGTATCATTGGTTATCGTTATAAAATATTGATGAATGCATTTGGTTTCTGCTTTAATTGTTTAGATGTGATTTGTGAAGAAATGAGGAAAATGTATGATAATCAAGCTTTAAAATAAACCTTATTAGAATATTAGAATGATCATTCTGAATGGACTGAATAAACCAAAGAAAATATTAGTGAATTTTTAAATTAATCAAATAAGGCATTTATTCATGCTGAGAATCAAATCATCAAATTAATGAAATCAAACACTTATCCACACAATATTTAAAATTTCTAAAAATTGATGTCCATTATTGAAAACACAGAATTTAAAATCTATGGAAGATGGTTTTAATTCTTTTGGAAGTAAGATTTAAGAAAACTTTTAGTTTATGATAAAAGTAAACAATATGATATTGGATATTTAAAGTAATCAATTTTTATTAGTATAGAATGTTGGTTTTGATTGAGAAGTTTTTGAATATTGATACCGAATTTCCTTTTGAGAAATATAGTGAATAAGATCCATAATAGATTGTGCTTAATGAAAATTTATCAATCCAACAGTTAGAAGCCCTTGTGCAATAAAGAAAAAATGTTTGAGTTATAATAATAGAAATTTAATATTTTAATTCACATTCTTCATATGCAGGACTCAGATCAAATACAATTATTAGATATACAAACTACCAATTTCAACGCTGAACTATTTCTAAAATACTTGCTCTATAGAGGTGAATTGGCATTTACATTATCTCAATACCTTGAATCTGCTATTTCCAAAAAGTTAATAGATGATAGCAATAATTAATACAACCTCTAAATACTAAGAATTTGTGTAGTGCAATATAACTATTATTAACTAACTCAAGGAACAAATTTCTTAAGTGAATATAAATATGTAGGTATGGCAAATCAATTGAAAAAAATATTTAAAGACGAAAAAGAATATAAAAATGAAATTGAAACATTTTTTAAAGTTGAAACACCTACTTCTAAAAAATTAAGATAAGAAATTTAAAATTTATATGAGTAATGTTATCGATAAAGAAATGTATAATATATTTTTATTAATTATAGGCCATTCCTAATGAATTCTAAAAAATAACACAATATTTTAAATAATAAAATTAGGGAGATCTAAAATTTGAAAGATTTTAACAACAATTAATGAGTAAAGAAAATTAAGTCAATTATGATATTTATTCTTATTTTTTCAAATTATACTATTAACAAGAATGGTTTACCTCAAATTAATAATTACAAACAATTAAGTAAAAATATCAATTAATATAGGTTATAATGTTATATTACATATTTCTTAAAATTTGATAATGAATACCCAATCCAATGTTATGCAGATTAAATGTTAATATTTCAGAAAATATTAGACGATTAACCAATAGAGTATTATAAAACATTAATAATGGAATAAATTTGAATTAGAAAATGATATAATACAATATAAATCTTAATTTTGTATATCCAACACAGATATTAAAAGTGTTATTTTTATCGTTTTATTATTATTTAAATTATGCTTCAATCATTTTTCTTTCTATTGTTGCTACTTTCTATGGTATAATATATTCTTTAAGAAAACATTAATGATTTTTTGTATTAATTTATTTCAATACAATCTATTAATTAATTAAATTAAATAAACAACGATTTTTAAGCATTAATTTTTAAAACCTTAACATATACATTATATTAAATTTTAGCAAATACTGGTCTAGCAAAATTCAATTATAATTACAAAGTTGTGCAATGGTGATCTTAAAAATAATTCTAAATTTAATACAAAGAATGTTAAACAAATGGATTTTTTCATTTGATATTAGAATTTGTATAAGATAAAACCAAGTGAGAATTCAAACTAAACTTTTTTGGAATTCAGAATTATGATTTAAAATTCAAAATTACATTAATGATAATTTATCATTCAAAATTATCAAACAATTCTTTAGAATCTTTTACATTCACATCTAATTTCCAGAAATTATTCTGATTATATTCCTAATTAATTTAATCATCTTCTTCAGACTAATCCTCATCATTTTATTAGTCTAATTCATCTTTAACAACTTCTTCCTCACCATTATCATCTTATTAATCTTATTCAAATTCATTCAACACTTCTGTATTCCTTTAGACTCCTTCTCCATTTTCATTATTTCCTACATGTTTATCATTCTTTTAAAAATTATTATTAAATTTCTAATAATTATGATATTAATATATATATACCCTTAAAATGTTTAAGATATTGTCAGTTTCTTATTCATCAAGAACATCAGGTTCCTAACTTGGTCTTGGATTGGCATTACATAAAAATGGTTTCTCTTTAGAATTCACATTATTTAAGATAGTTTCTGTAAATTATTACCATTGTTCACCTATTATTATATAAAAATTAATTATATACTTATACGAAGATATTTTAAAATTTTATTATTTTGTTTACTCTTTTCCTCAAGATAATTAGAAATAGAAGTCATGAATCCAATGAAACCTTTTTTTGAATTTTCAGTATTGTGATTTAAAACAATATAATTTAAAAGATTATTATTTTCAAAAACCTATTGAAAGAATAAAAAATACTTTACATCAAAAGTAAAATCATCTTAATTAAGATCAATAATTGCTCTTATAATTTTATCACAACAAGCATGAATTTAATTATTTGATTCATATTTAAGAATAATACGTTATAATGCTTCAATAAGTCTATAGTGTATTAGAATCTTAATAATTTTGTAATCGTTTGTTCTTATAATATATATTAATAATTAAATACTAAACTAGAACTTGAATAAGTTTGAGTAAATGCATTCTTGCTAATCCAAAAGGTTGAATTGATGATCTATTAGAATTAATGAAATTGCTTGTATGATAATCTTGATTTAAAAGGTTTGGAGGTAATTCAGGAAGAATGGATTCAAAAATTGAATAATCTTTCTCTAAATTATGAACAACTTCATCATCATCTTCTTTTTTAGTTTCTTTTGATTACATTTCTACCAAATTAATTAATAATTGATAAGGTCCTATACGCTATGTTTATAAGGCAATTTTCAAGAATAATTCAGGTTTCTTGATGATATCAATAAAAGGTATGATTTCTCCATTATTATAATATAAAGAACTCATACTCTTAGTTGTAATTTCAATTAATATATCACAAACATTATCAACTATTTCTGTATTATAAGATTTATGTTATAATAATTTAATTATTCTTTCTAATAATTCTTTCCTTTCTTCAAAGAATTTCTCTTCATAATTTTCTTATGATGTATCTAAAATGATTAATTTTTCAATTATTTCTGCTATATGTTTAATATCTATATGTTTTATTAAGTTTGAAAGAATTGTTTTGTTTTTGATAATCGTTGCCCAAACCTTAAATATTTAAAAAAATCATACATCGAAACCTCTCTTCTTTATTATTGCTATGAATGCTTTTGCAAAATATCCTGCTGAAGTAACATTCAAAATATCATTTTCCAAGAAAGACAAGAGTTAGTCATATAATCCTTGACGTATTTATAAATTTTCATTTTAAATTTCTTCTTCAGGACATTCAAATAAGTAATCAATCAATTTTTAATTTTAACTACCTAAGATCTCACTTGTTAGAAAAGGGAATCTAAAAGTAAAATTAAGAAATTTACTAAATTTGAGTTTTCTTATCAATAAGTTCATCTTCAAATAATATAATGTAATTTATCATTTTTTAATACATTTCTGGATGCTTAATGACACTATTAATATGCTTAATTTATTACTGATCAG
Source organism: Paramecium biaurelia (assembly GCA_000733385.1). Lineage (NCBI taxonomy): Eukaryota > Ciliophora > Oligohymenophorea > Peniculida > Parameciidae > Paramecium > Paramecium biaurelia. Next base: position 80,067 of record JPFL01000124.1, read on the forward strand.
CAAACTTGGTAGCTCCTAAACCTTTTATTTCTTGTAAAATTCCATCAGTCGATAAAATAGTTTCTAAATCACAATCAGGATTTGCTAACAAACTATCTAATTGTTATTACTAAGTGAAAAAACGAGCAAAGCTAACTATAAACAATTTCTTACTTGAAAAACATTAAATTTAAATTTTTAATATTATTATAAGATTACAAATTAGTAATTATTATTTTCGAGATAAACAACTCTTAGTATCTTATATGTTTGTAATAAAAATCATTACTTTTTGAAGAATTACATTGGAGAAATTATAATAGATAACTATAAAAATTAATTTGAATATTAGAATGATGAAATTCATTTTATAAAAAATATATTAAATTAATTTTATTCTGATTTGAATTATTATTGCAACAAGATAATTCTGTATATACATTTGATAGCTATACAATAATAAATATCTTTTTTTCATAAAAGAAGTTATTATTATATAATATTAAATATTAGTAATCACAAAAATTGTGAATTCAGGATTGTTAAATTTCTTCACTATTATCAAATATAAATTATCTACAAATCATTATAATATCTGATATTAAATGCATTATCTGGATAGAAGTAATAATACACTTAATTTAACTCTTCTTTTTCCATCCAATTTAACGAATGTTCTACGTCTTTCATTTGCTGATAAATTATATATCAATTCAGTTTACAACTTTTACATTTTTTCAATCAGCAATATATAATACAGTTTATTTTCAGGAATTCTAATATAAATAATAATAATTATTACTTGTTTTGATTGAACATCTCAATAATAAAATTACTTCTATAAAATCTTGTAGCTTATGGTGTGTTTGGTTATTTGAAGAGTTTAAATTCTTTAGTTTTTTATTCTTTAATAAATTAAGGTAGCTTATTTTATAAACTATTATTTTTTTTATGAGTTCTAAAAGTCAACTAAGTTCGTTTTGAATTAAACTAAAATGTTTATTTAAATTCACATTGACTTGCCAATAAAGTGGATTAAAATAATTCAGTATTTTCAGGTGTGCTTCCTAAAAGATTTTTTAATTTTAATTTTGAGGCAGGTAGTTAATTTTCATAAATGCTACAAGTATTCGATATTGAGTTCTTACTTAAAAAAACATGACTATTTTTAGGAGAATTAAAGAGACTTGAAGCTTCACTTTTTCTTTTTCTATGATAGGATTCACTTGATATCAATTTTCCCATACTATCTCTTTCATTTATAAATGGAACAAAAGTTTATTTTTTCTCAATTAATTAATTAAGTGGATGCTCTTAATCCTTAATTGAATCTAAAATCAAGGCTTTCATAAATTTATTTGTCTTATGAATAGCAGGAAGTTCTTTATCTTTATAGAAAACACAATAATCTTAAAAATTTTCACCATTATGCTTTTTCATTTTAGTAATATTTTTAATAATATAATAAATAAACTACTAGATAATAAGATTCATATAGTGGATTATTGATATATCATTAATAAAAAACTAATAAATTTATAGACGTGAATAAAAAGAAATGGAAAAAACATAAAGGAATTCATAATAATTTTAGATTATAGGATTAATTTTCAGAGATTTTAATGATTTAAATATAATTTGAGAGAAAAAAAATATTATTCAATAAATGGAATAATATTAAATATAAATTCATTAAATGTTTAATAATGAATCAACTTATAATTTATGATTTGTCTAAAATATCTGTTGGAATAATTGTCTAAAATCCTTAAATTGAATACTTAGTTTCTAAACTATTCATTCTGGTTAGTAAGTTCAACAATCTATGATTAATAGATATATTTACTTTTAATTTCTTGGTTCATTTATATTTTCAGAGAATGATTCTTGGAAGGATTTAAAAAAAAAAGAAAATGCTTTAGCAAAGCATAAATAATTTGTATCGTCATCCTATTCAAGAACCTTTTTCAATGACTTGACTTCATGTATATCCTTTTTGAAACCAGAATTAAAGAATTTGCATTCATCTTCCTAGAAATAAAAATAATAATAACTCTGAATAAAAGAATGGAAGTATTAAGTGTTTTTTGTATGTATTCTTTCAAATTTTTAGAATTTGCATCATTAATTTGACAATTCTCTTGTAATTCTTATGGAGAGATAATTGATTATAATTCAGGAATCAATTGATGATATTAATTAAGTAGTAATCCTAAAATATTTTGAATTAATTTGTAACGATATCCTGAGATAGATAAAGAGAGTAATATAAATTCTCCTTATTTCAATGCAAAGGTATTTTAGCCAGACCTAAAAATAATCAATAAAAATACTTTTATTCTTACAAAAGTTTATGGCACTTATTGGCCAAATCACTTTTAGTTGTCAAAATACGAATAATTTGAAGAATTTTATTATCTGATATATCATCTACTCTATAATAGTTTTAATATTAGATAGCAGAGGATCTTGGTTGAAGTGTAAACCTAGGAGTTTGAGTAGGTGTTTATTATTAATTTGGTTCAGATAATATCTAATTCAATACGTCAGATTTAAACACATCTAACCAAGAACATCTTTCATTTTCATCATAATAAAGCATTTTCTTTATTAATTCTCTTACATTTAATGGCACAATCCCTGTTGGACATTATTCATCGCATTCTTATGGTGTTTCTTTGAGACTTCTTAATTTTTATAATAGTTCTGGTTATGTTTTAGCCTATATAGGTAATTATCCATAGATTAATTGATAAAATATAACACCTAATGAATATACATCAGCTTTGGATGAGAATTTTGATTCTAAAAATAATTAAGGAGCTGCATAAGCTGGTGTTCCAACTTTAGTAAAGTTTTAAGCATAATTCATATCTTCAATTACTCTTCCCATACCTAAATCTGCAATTTTGTAGATGCCATTTGAAATGAGAATATTAGCTGGTTTGATATCTCTGTGAATAATTCTACATCTATAAAGTGTCTAATATCCATTAGCTATTTGGCCTATAATCTTAACTGCTTCATCAATTGTGAATGGTTAGTTTTTTTTCTTTCTTGAATCCAAAAGTTATTTGAGATCACCTTGTTGACAAAGTTCCATGATTATATAAACACTGCCATTTTATTTATCATTGAATACTTCAAATACTTAGATTAAGTTTTGGTTTTCTCTTTAGATTGGCATAAGCATTTATATAATTTCTACTTCTCTTTTCAAGATTAATTAATCAACATCTTCTACTTTCAAAACCTTAACACATAGTTATGAATTGGGGTTTTAATGATCAGAACAGCCATAAACAGCACCATATTGTCCTTTGCCATAGAATTTCTTTCTATCTATTTGATAATGGGAGATTTAGATGGGTTCTGAATTTTTTAAAAAACTTTTTTTTCCTGTTTATTCTATTTGGTTCATTTATATTTATAATAATTAATTAATGAAATAAATAAATTTAATCTGACATTTATAAATACGAATAAGAGGCATATAGTAAGTTTACTACATAATTTCTAAAAATTAATGTTTCTTATATTCTCACTCCAGAAATTTACATTCAAAGTATCAAAAATAATATATTTATTTTTTTATATATTATTTAAGATGTATTACTAAATTGCACAACTATCTTATTCTGGTCTTCTTTTTATGATTTAAGTTCTCTTTCTCTATATCATTAGAAGAAGAAGCCAGAGTTCCATTCAAGTGTTTTCGGAGTATTAATATGTAATAGAGTAGACCACAATAATTAAGTTAATTTGCTCCAGTACCTAAACGAAAGGATGCATCAAGGAAGTCTTCAGTCATTATAAGCTCTACGATTAGGAAAAGTGTTTAATAAGTTAGAAATAGTACAATCAAAGTTGAAGGAACAGAGGATAACCCTTCTTAATCGATGGGCATCAATTAAAATAATTACATCAAAGCTATAATGAAAGAATAGAAAATGCAAAGAAAGAAATCAATAAAAATTGAATCACCAAATAGCACAATTTTATAAGTTCAATTTCCTTAAAATAAAACTGAAAATCCTGAGAGTCAAAGAGATCCATTCTAAGAATTAATTGGAGATTAAAAACCTTAGTTAGAGAAAATAGATTTGATGATATATGTGACCTATTATGTAGAGCGTATTGGAATTGAATAGGGATTAATCTTGTTACTTTGGTATTTAGATGTAAACTTTTATATCTTTATTCCAATTTCCTTATTTATAGGAGTTTTGATGAGAATTCAAGAGAAATTTGGATATAGAATGATCTAAAAGATATTGTTAATTCTCATCCATGCACTTCTGGTACTTGAAACATATCTTATAATGACAAATGAATATGAAACATATTGTTATTTAATTGTGTTGGGAATAGAAACTGCATTTAGTATAATATCATACATTCTACTGAAAAAATGCAAATGATTAAATTAATTCACATACATCAATATCATCTATTGAGAATCAAATGTATTTGTAAAAATATGATGATTTAATATATCAATTATGTATAAAAATATATAAAAATGAATAAATTATAGGAGTTGAATGCATTTGATAATGTTAAGAGATTTAAAATCAAAACTGATCGTAGTAATTAAATTACATCTCCAAAAATCAAAGAAATGGACCCATAAGAAGACTTAGTTAAGAAATTGACTGATAGTTATAAGATGTAATAAAAGGAGATAGATAAATTATTGATAACTATTGATAACAAAGAAGATCAAATAAGAAAATTTTAGGACTTGATTAAATTATAACAAAAAGAAATTGATCGTTTAACTCATATTAATGAATATCTTATGCAAGCAAATTAAACAAAATTATGTATTCTAAGAGATGAAAGATAATTCAACTAAGGAAGTAAATCAAACTTAAAAACTAAGAATCTTAAATCATTATTACCAATTGAGAAAAAGAACAATAAAATCTTGGAGGAAGGTACTATCCAATCAGTAAAACTTTTCAGGAAGCAAACATTTCGAAATCCAACTTTAGCAAGGTTTCATCCAGATGATGGAGAAATCTTTAAAAATGATAGAATTACATCTGAAGCATCTAATTTTTATGATATTTTATAATAAGAAGACTGTTTTAGAACAAATGCAATTTTAAATATAGAATTATGTAATAATAAATAATTAAACTTTAGCTGATGAAGATGCAACTACATAATATAATAGAGATGGTACAGTCTCTTTAATGAAAGTACTTCTAGAATCTGAAGAAAATTTTTGTGAAATAATTTAATCGATTTCTGCATAAAAATTATCATTTCTGTATGATAAATTTAAAAGAATAATGTCAGATCATTAATAATTATTTATCTTAGTCTTAAGACTCAAAAAAATAGTTACAGGTGCTTTGTAGATGAATTCTTCAGTCTTATTAGATGATGCATTGTAAACAATTATTGATAAATGTGTTGATTGTTTAGAATGTGATAGAGCATCTTGTTTTATTGTTGATTAAGCAAAAAAAGAACTATGGACTAAAGTTGCTAAAGGTACACAAACAACTATTAGACTATAAATTGGATAAGGACTTGCAGGATTTGTTGCTTAAAATCGAATAATATTGAATATTGAAGATGCATATAGAGATTAGAGATTTAATATCTAATAAGATGTCAAAAATAATTATAAAACTAAGACATTATTGGTTTCACCTATTTTGGATGGAGATAAATGCATGGGAGTTTTATAATGTGTCAATAAATCAAATGGATATTTTACTAAAGATGATGAGGCTTTATTATTGATTATGGGAGAATTCAGCAAAAGTGTTTTAAAGAATGCAATGAATAATGATGCTTAAATGTTAATCTAAAATAAATTAAGACATATTATTAAAACAGGCATTATACTTTAAAGTAAGTAAGATAATCTTATTGATTTAATTCTTTCAGCAGAGGATAGATTACGATCATTGATGAATGTGGAATAGGCTAAAGTTGTCTATTATAATTAAGTTCTTTCTCATATCAATAGAGAAGGCAAACTTTGTTAGACTGATACTTTGTTGGGCATTATGGGAACATGCATTAAGGATTAACAATTAGTGGCTGTGAGCAATTGTTATACAAGTCCAATTTTCAATCCAAATATTGATATTGAAACAAATATGCCAATTATTTGTATGCCACTAAAGTCTCAAAACCATCAAATAATTGGAGCTATTGAAGTAATAAATGTCAAAGGTATTGGTAATATTTCTTCAAACAGTGAGGCAAAGATACATTCTATAGATTTAGATATGTTGGAACTCTTTTGTTAGCAATGTTCTTAAAGTTTGTAATACTGCAAGCAATCAATCTTATGATGATATTAATTAAAATATTAAATATAAAATGGGCAATTCTTAATAAAAAAATGATGATAAATTGATTTCAACAGTTTGGCTTGGTGTCAATGTAATCATTTATAATTATATTGCAGAATGATTGGAAAGCATTAATGAAGGATAGATTATCTCGTTTAGAAGAGGAATGGGTGGTAAGTATGATTAAATGTTTGGGTAAACATTCTCCACAGGAACAAAATAGATTTAGACATAGGGTCAAATAAGTTTGTAAATATTTTATGATCCAATATTTAAGTGAGTGAAACTTTGAAGGAAGAGTAAATGAATTAGATTTTGTAACAATCAGAAGAGTTTTTGTAAATATATATTATCTTATTTTTCAAAATTAGAAAGAACAATGAGTTTCTTAGAGAAGATACATTCATTCGAACATCATCAAGTGATCAAACATTATCAACGAGTTATAATTCTTGTATTTCTAAATTTCTTAAATTTTTAGTTTCTAAAATCAACGAAAATCAATCTATATCTTCATATAAATAAGATTAATAGGATTATGAAACTTAAAATATTTAGGCTCAAAAATTTTACTTAGTGTTTACAGTAATAAATGAAATGATCAAATCAAACAAACATCCATTTTTCTACATGATTACATAATTTTAGGGATGGGCAAAAGTTTAACTCAATAGTCTTCAATTATCTAATTAAAATTTATCTTCATTGAAAGCTCAAGTTGTCAAATTTGGTGTAGCAACAAATTTATTTTTAAATTACCTCATCCATGCTTTGAATGAATATTTGGGAGATATTTCAAATGATCAAATTGATATTGCTTAAAATAAGTATCTTAAGGATAAAGCAAATTACTTTAATTTTTTCCTATCAATAGTAAGATATTTAATATATCCTATTTAGACTCTAAATGAAACTCTAACAATCTAATTGATGGAAGTCTTAAAAATATTACATAAAAATAGTTAAATAAATTTGATGGGAAAAATGACACATTTATCACTAAAACCTGATTTCTTTGATATTCCAAAAAAATATTTGACATAAACTAAACCATTTTAAGAATAGATAGAATACCTATAAGCTATTTAATTCTCAAAACATCCAGCAGAAAAATACTATGTTTTAGCAAAAGGTTATCAATTATTAAGAGAATATCTTACTAAAAGTGCATCCAATTTTGTATAGCTACAAGCAACAAATTATGTACTTGTCCATTCACAAATTCAAAATTTGCATGCTCATTTGCATTTACTCGAACTTTTTTATCCAAATTCACCTGTATTACTAAAGTATAACTCGTCATTGTAATTTTTATAAAATATTATAATATGACGACAATTTTTAATAATTATATAATTTATTCATAATGAAAAAAAATAGAAGATTTGGATAATTATTACTCTAAAAATAGAATGATATAATTTTTCCATTCTTAACAAGACCTAAGATATATAGAGTTATCTTTTAATTCAAATTCTTTTTTGGAGTCTCAAATAATCAGTCATCTAAAGTAATATGATATAGTAAGTGACACTAGTTTAAAAGAAAACTAGATTGTTAATGAATAAATAATGTTATGAAAAAGTAACAAAAATTGATTGTCTCAAGAGATTATCATAATCATGATTCAATCTAAACCTAATTGAATAGCTGGCAATAAGAATAAATAAGATACTAAAGAGATATTAATAATTTTGATTAGAGCTTTGGAAATAATTAAAAACAAATTGAATAGAAGTATAGCAAGAAAAGAAAGATTTCAAATCATTTTATTATGCAGTAAATGGATGATCGATGAGTTTCAATAATAGTGTTCAATAAATGAAAGAAAGATTTTTGGAATAATATAAACATTGTAGTAAATAGTAAATCTGAAATTGTTGAAAGTTCTTCTTATTTTAAAATAAACATAGTTTCTCCATACAATATACATATATGCTTTGCTATGGGAAGAAGAATGAGTATCTTATTATCATTTTTATACACATTATTTAACAATTTGATAAAATGGAGAATGTATATTATTAATAAAATATTGATTAAATGGATTACGATGGAGAGGCTAGTCAGTTTCCAGATGTTTCAAGATTTAGCTTCAATCCGAATGGTATCCTGCATCCAAAACCAGTTTACTCATAATGCTCATTTACAGGAGTAAAGAAGAAACACTTCTCATTACATGGTTCTAAGAATAAGGGATTGAGAAATCTAAGTTATAAAGTGAAAAAAATAATTGAATCAGAGACACAGACTACATATAGGTTTGTAGCCGATAAATTAGTATCTGAGGACAATGAACAGAAGAAAGAGGAATAGAATGTAAAACGTAGAGTCTATGATGCACTAAATGTCTTGATTGCAGCTGGAGTGATAATAAAGAAAAAGAAGCTCTTGGAAGCAACACAAGAGACTTTTAAGAGTGGGAAGTACTAAATGATCTTTATTAGGGTGCCATAATAAAGACAAATGGCAAAAGATAAAGGAAGATCAACTAATACGAGCAAAGAAGCATCAGGTATTGAATCATAAGAAACAATATTTGATTGACTTAGTAAAGAAAATGTTATGCATAAGACATCTGATCACTAAGAATAATAATAATAAAAGTCTTCCAAATAGTTAGAATGCTGCTGAAACGTATCTATAATTAAATTAATGTAGATTCTTAAAAGATGAAAAAATTGAAGCTTCTCTAGTACCTTGTAGTTAATAGAGTATCTAAAGTGGGATATTATTAAACTCCTATATTTAACCACAAACAGTATTTCAATTGCCTGTATTTGTATTCTGGAGTAAACCAGAAGATGTAATAAAACAATTAGTTAAGTGATATAGTTAAGAATAGTGATCAAATCGTAAAAGGAAGTGACTTTAACTTCTAAGAAGACGTGCTCTTTTATGACAGAAGTAGAAATGATCCAGAATGTGCATCAATAAGCTTTATTGTCCAAAGTCTTTGATAATAAGTCTTTTATTAGTTTCTATTTGAGCATAGCCAAAAATTGATTTATATATTAAAATAATTTTAAAATTTATCAAATAAATAACTAGATGAAGAGATTTGATTTGTTTTATGAGTTTTCTAATCAATAATTAGGATAAGGAGTTTTTGGTTAGGTTTATTTGGCCAAGAAGAAAACTACTTAGGAATAAGTGGCAGTAAAAGTAACAAAATTAAATAATTGTAGATTTTACCTAAAAATAATCAATTGACCATGAGCGAAATTGAAATTCTAAATGAATTAGTCAAACATTCACATCCTGCCATTGTGAGAATAATTGATGTATATGATTAGGGCACTCAAGTATATGTAGTTTAAGAATTCTGTAATAGTGGCACTCTATTTGATTTTATGAAAAAGAAACCTCAATATTTGGGTGAGGAACATTGTATTGAGATTTTGGAACAAATTGCCCAAGGTCTAGATTATTTACATAAGATAAACATTGTTCATAGAGATATTAAACCAGAAAATATTTTGAGAACAACATATAATGGTTAGATCTACTATAAGATTTCAGATTTCGGATTAAGTTGTATAGGAGATGTAAAACTCACTTCTAAATTTGGAACTGCTTACTATGTTGCTCCTGAAATTATTGATGGAAGAGCAGAATTATATGGGTATGATAAATCTGTAGATATTTGGGCCTTGGGTTTAATGTTTGATGAATTGTTACATGGTACTCCATTTTTTGATGGACTTACAGAAGATGAAGTCTTTATTAAAATTAGGAATGAGCCCTATTATCCAAGAAAACATGAATATTCAGGTAGTCGTTTGCCACCAAGAAAACAAATAGTTGCGAACATTCTTATGGGAATGATTAATAAAGAACCAAATCAAAGGAAATCCTTACCTTGGATACTTGATTTAATAAGACAATACAAATAAAATGTAACCAATAGTTCCATCTCTCTTTTAAACTAAGTACCATTCTCTCAACCTCCTATTTCACCATTATTAATCAATGATTTAGATGTTATTCCAGATAGAAAATCAATTTATCAATAAAAATGTCCCTTACACAATCAACCAGCCATTTATAGGATGCCTATTAAGGATTAAGATAATGATGTTTCAAGAATTGTTTCAGCCTGTTCTAAATGTTTACGAAGCATTGGAGTTTATGAATTAGAAAGCTTATAAAAAAAAGTAGATGAGGCCTTACGTACACTTACTATGGAGAATTTTGATCAATTCTTTACTTAGAGTTATATAAAATAAGAATTAAAAGAAATGAGAGCAGAATATTTACTAAATTATTCCTATTTTTCAATAAGAGATGATTAATTATAATCAAAATATGATGCAATTTTGATGGATTAATAGAAAAAGGCTAAAATTGAATACACAACCAAGATAAAGTAATTGGTTAATTTTAGAGATAAGAATTATACATCTGATGAATAATGGTTAATTTATGTTGCAGAAAAACTGACAGATTCAACTGAAAATGAATTTGTATTATACATTAAGGAAGATTTGGCTTAATTTAGTGAACATGGAGTTGAAGATTGTAGATAATTGATCTTAAATCATTTAAAAGAAGCATCAGATTAACTAAGTTCTTTGATTTGAGATAGTTTAACATAATATCACTCATCTAACCATTTAACCCTTTTGCCATCTTCCCATAATCCTCTCCTCATTTTCCCATTTGATTCATAATAGTTACCTTCTCCATGTTATTTTCCATTATCCCATAATCCTTCATATTTCCTTCCATCCTCCCATTCATAAATTCCAAATCCATGTCTTTTATCCTATACAAATTCCCCTAAATATGATCTACCATCTTTCCATTTGTAGCATCCTTTACCATTCATACAATTATCTAACCAATCCCCAACATACTGCATTATTATTAAAAATAATTACCTAGCGACCATCTTACCATTAATATGTACCATGACCATTAATGTTGTTTTCTTTCCAAGCTCCTGAATAACTACTTCCATCTGGCCAATGGTATTTTCCTTAACCATCCTTTTTGCCCAGAAAGTAAAATCCTTCATATTTACTACCATCTGCCCAAATTTCAATACCATATCCATCTTGTACATCATTCTTCCAATATCCTTCATACTTGGCTCCATTAACATGTACATATATGCCATAGCCATGTGTCTAATCATCCTTCCATTCTCCTTCATCTAATAAAAATAAAATAAACCTACAAGTGTCACCGTCTAAATGCCAGAATTTACCATTACCATTCGCTCTATTATCTTTCCATTCACCCTCATATTTAGCTCCATCTTGCAATAGATGAAATATCATGTATTACCTGGCCAAGTCATAATTCCAATTCCCTCTCTTTTGTTTCCCACCCATTCTCCTTCATATACTCCTCCTGTAGTATAACGATAAGGAGGTCGTCTCTATTTCTCAGTATTATTATTCAAATGAAGAACTGGTTCTTTGCTTTCAGTGAAGTAACCTTTCTGATGTTGACTCTTTCTTGAACGCACTGACTAGGGTGTGCATTCCAAATCAGATAATCTTAAGACTTATATTTCAGGTTCATTACAAATCTCACTACAATAATTCCCCATTTGTATTTTTTTAATGAATTCAAATTTCAAAATATATTGATTATAAATAGAATTCATTATTATTGATATATATAAATTATTTAAAAAATGAAAAGCAAGGAACTTTGGACCTTTACAATAGATTAACCTAAAGATACAAATTCCAATATAACAAATTAAGTTTTTGCATGTGCATTTATGAAAGGTATGTGTAATTGAAAATTAAAATAAGATGGTGATATCTTTGTGGCAGCTGTAGGAAATGCACTTGTTCTTTTCGACACCTACAAATCTGATATGCTGTGTTAACCTCTAAGAGGACAACACAAAGAGACTATTACTTGTTTGGCTACATCAAAGGATGGTACTAAATTAGTGTCTGGAAGTCAGGATAAAACAGTTGTGGTTTGGATGTACAATGGTAACAAAAGTGATCGATTGTTGGAGCCAGAGAAGTGGTTTTCTCATAGTGATGCTATACAATGTGCAGCAATTAGTCCATTGTAATAGTAGATTTTTACAGGGTCAAATTAGGAGTATTCACTTTGGATTCCAGGAATGAGTAATATAGAGAGATAGAAATATAAGGAAAAGATTATTTGTTGTGCCTGGAGTGCTGACGGATAATATGTATCCTTTGGGACTATAAATGGTATAAATAATATATTTGAAAATAGGTTTAATTGTAATTACAGATAGATAGGCACAATAATTAAAAGAAATCTAGACTTAGAAAGGAGGACCTGCTTGGTGTATGGAATGGTCTCCAATCAATACAGATTATCAATAATCTTAACTTACTGTAGGGGTTTGGATGAATTCTTTATATTAATTTGATTCGAGTGGATAATAGATTGGTGCTAGAATAGAATTACCCTTTGATCCATTAAATATCAATTTTTAGTATAATGGAGAATATATGGCTATCTCTGGGAATAATAATAAAGTGAATTTGTACACTAGAGAAGGTGGATTCCTACTTGAAGTTTGTTAATAATAAGATTGGATATGGTGTACAAAGATTAAGTCCAAATCAGCCTTAATAGGTTGTGGCACTAATGATGGATAAATATCTATTTAAGAATTGATTTCTGATACTGTTATTGGATTATATAATGATAAGTTCATTAGTAGAGAGCAATTGACAGATGCTATAATAGTGTCAATGAATTCAAATTAAAAGGCTAGAATAAAATGCAAAGAATTAGTTAAGAGAGTTGCTATATTTAAGGAGAAAGTGGCAATTCTTTGTGGAATCAAGGTGTTAATTTATACTTGTGTTATAAAGGGTGATGATTATATGAAGTACAAGTAATTCAAGAAATTTGTTAAAAGAGTTGATTGTGAACATTTCTAATTGGCATCATCTAATGTATTAATTGGAGCAGGTTAGAAATTGATTGCTTTCAATTTTAATGGGGATATGGATAGAACATGGTCATTTGAAGCATCTATTAGTTTTATTAGTATTTAAGGAGGTCCTCCAAAAAGAGAGTTGGTATTGGTTGGTTTAGAGAATGGGGCAATTTATAAAGTATTTTTAGATAATTCATTTCCTATTCATATACATAAGGTGAATACTTAAATTAAATATTTAACTATGTCATAAACTAAAAGAAAATTAGCATTGATTGATGGGAATTAAAATCTTCAAGTTTTAGATACAGTAACAAAGGAAGTGTTATTTGGAGAGATGAGTGTAGAAGGAGTAGCATTTAATGAAGAGTTTGAAGATTTGATTGCTTACTCTGGGAAAGGATTATTGTTTATTAAATGTATAGCATTTTAAGCATTGAATTAAAAAATAAATGGAAATGTAATAGGTTTTAAGGGATGCAAGATATTTTTATTTGATGGTACAAAACCTTAAACAATTGTTATCTAATAGACAGCAAATATGTAAAAGTATTTAGAGAAAAAGGATTTTTAGAATGCTTTAAAAATAGCATGTTTGGGTGTTACTGAATAAGATATAAGAGCATTAGGAATTGAAGCTTTGATTGCTGGAGAATATGATATTGCAAGAAGAGTATGAAAATCATTCCTAATTAGTGTTTTTTGAGGAATAAAGATTATCAATATATAGATTTATTGTAAAAATATGAGAAAAGGAATTTGGATGCATAAACTTTGAATGAATTAAATGCAGAGACTCTTGCTTATCAAGGAAAATTTATGGATGCAGGCAATTTACTTATAAAGGTAGGTTTGGCAGACAAAGCAGTTTAATTGTTTAAGGAATTGAAACGTTGGGATGAAGCAAAAAGTTAATAAATATAGTTATATTATTAGACTTTGCAAAAAAAGGAGACGTTGCATTTAGAGCTGTGACATCAGGAGGTAGAACAGGAACAGGAGTCAGAGCACCTACTTCATAAGGAAGAACAGGTACTAGCAGAGGATAAGCAGTAATACCTTAGCCATAAGATATTGCAGCTCCTAAGATTGAAATGAATATGTTATTGAGAGAAGAAGCAGAGTGGATGAGAGAGTCAGGAGATTGGAAGGCTGCTGCAAATTTGTTTGTGTAATGTGGAGAGTTCAAGAAAGCTATAGATTTGTATGGGTAGAATAAAAATATTGATGGTTTAATAAATGTTTGTAGAATGATGGATAGATAAGATAATACAGATAATATTGTTTTATGTGCAAATTACTTCAAGAAACTTAAACATCATGGAGGAGCCAAGGAAGCTTATCTTAAATTAAATGACTTATAGAATTTAATGTCTTTACATGTTGAATTTGAGAAATGGGAAGAAGCCTTTTAAATTGGTCGTTCAAATAAATAATTGTTAGAAATTGTCAAAGTACCATATGCAAATCATCTATTGTAAAATGATAGATATGAAGATGCACTTAAAGCTTTTAAAAGTGCAGGAAGATATGATATTTCTATGAAGATGACAAAGGATATGGCTAAAAATTGTATTGAAGAATAAAGATATCATGATGCTAGTCAATACCTTTGGAATTTAGCTATTGATTGTCTTACTTAAATCAATGATTATAATAATCCATCAGGTGATGATGTTGATGTTATTAGATAGTATTAAGACTATAGTGATTTAGCTGATGTCTATTTTGCTTATTAAAAAATACATAGTTTTATTGGAGAGCCTTTCCAACCTCTGTCTGGAGAAAATTACTTCTTATAAATTATGAATGCTGCTAGATTCATTATCTCTAAGTGGAAAAGTACCTATTAAGGAATTAAAATGAGTTATGTTTATTATTCTCTAGCAAAATGTGCTTCTTAACTTGGATGTTATAAGACTACTCGTATTTGTTATGAAAAACTAAATGTATTTTATATTTATACAAATTATAGTCATTCAAAGTACCACCAGAATGGAGTGAAGAAATCGATCTTTAATCCCTACTTATCAGATCCAAACCTTATACAGATGATGAATCAAGATTACCCTTTTGTGCCAGATGTCAGACATCAAACCTTATGTTAAAGGATAATTAAAATTCAGCTCAATGTAATGCTTGTCTTCATCCACTTTTTTCATCCTTCATCAGTTTTTCAAACCTCTAAGTTGTTGAATTTAAGGTTGACAATTCTCTCTCCAGAGAGGGTGTTGAAAAATTACTAAATACTGAAAAAGTTATATCTAATAAACGACCTGGGTAACTCTTTTAAGATAAAATGAATGAAATCATTCAATAATAATAGACTTCTTAAGATCAATATTTGGCAGTTGAAATAGATGAAGCAACAATACAATCCCTATCACCTGAAGAAGTCCTTATTGTCGATCTTAGATAATACTGTAAAACAATTGAAGTCAAATACTATAAGAATATGGAATCATAATAACCAATTCATGTATGTCCAGATTGTGCAAGATTCTTTTTCATAGATGAACATGAATTTGAGTATATACAAAAGAAGTGTTGTCCATTCTGTAGAACTTCTGATAGAAAACTACCATAAAAGGATATATTTGATATTTGAAAAATATATTAACATATATTTATTAATTTATTTCTAAAAATTAAAATAGTTCATATTAGTTAAGGTAGGTAGGTAGGTAAGTAAAGTTAAAGAAAAGTAAATAAGTATCAATAGGATTTTTGATATTTTTTTACAATAATTAATATATAATATTATATAACTTAAGTTAAAATAAGAATGAAAACTTTTCTTATTGATAAATTCAATAAGATATTTTAGGTAAATTAATATCAATAATAACATCAATAAAATTAGTCCAACATCTTCAAGCAATAGGTTGTGGAGATTGGTAATTAGTTAAAAATTCTTCATATTCTTTTTACTATAACTAAAGAAATTAAGATATATTTTTTACTGTATAATTTAAATTATAAGTATCGAAATCTTATTAAAGTTTATCTTCATCGCAATCATTAATCAATCTGCAAATTTATTTTGGAGTTATATAATTCTACGATCTTGATAAGGCCTTAAAACTTAATGTAATACAATCCTGGGTAAGCACAAGCTATTTATCAGCAGCCAATAAAAGGAAATCTTATAAAGTTATATTAACAAAATCAGATATTTAAAGAGAATACTCTTAAGGTTATTCGTTGAAGAGTGCCTCTAATTCTTGTTCATTTAATTAGCCATCTTTATCAAGGTCTGCAGTAGTAAATAGTTTGGTAAGTATTTTTAGGTGATCTGTTGCATATAATGATAGAAGATGTTGAAATAGACATCTATGTAGATAAGTCATGCTCTTTGATTTAAGGATGTTTGTAAATGGTTACATATAATCTTTAGATTGAATTTATTTCATTTTAATTAGATAAGGATGAAGTAAACATTTATCTAGAGTTATTCTCTCATTTGGATTATGGCGAAGCATTTCAATTAATAAAGGATAGATGTCTAATGATTCTTCTGCAAAAGCTATTTCTGGATTGAATTTTTGTATATCTTCGATATCAAATGGAAAATGATGATTTAGTAATTATAGAATAATTATAGCCAATGCCCAGATATCATTGGATTAACTTCTGTTTTTTGTTTGTATATTTTAAGATTTAGTAGTGTCTTTGTGATGATGATGATGATTAGATGAATTAGGTGGTTCATACAGAATGGAATTCTTAGGATACATAAATTAATAGATGCTTCTAATTTCTGATAATTTAATGAATGGTGTAGAAGAATCGTCAAAAATTGAGAAACTATCTATAGTTAATTCATCATGACTATATCCTAATTTATGAACATGTGCTAAGGCTACTACCATTTAATAAAATATAGATCCGATGGTTTGATATTCCAATTTATTAGAGTCTAGAAACTTAGAGAGATGTCCACCTTAACAATGTTCATAAACAACTTAATAGGTTCTTTTATGTGAATCAATATGTATATCTAAAATTTTAACTATATGCATCTGGTCCTTAAATTATAAATATTAAGATTTACTAAATGTAATTCATCCAACATGTCAATATATTATTGAGTCCTATTTTCAAATTTGAGAATTTCCACTAAAACCATTTATCCTGTCTCATTATGTTACATGACTGTTTACCTTGAACCAACTTCATACATATATAAAATATTTACTGTGACTTTTTCCAGATACTATTGAGTAGTTCCTAGAGGCTGGGGATTGAATGGATTTTGAACCTGGCTTAGTACTCGATCTTTGCATAGGAATATTTAACAGAGATCCATTTCTGTTTTTTTCTGGTAATTATGTTGATTAGATAATCATTGTTTTAGGAGTTGAATGACTAGAAGGAGAAACCCGTTAAATTGGTGTGGCAGCATTATTTGGTGATGCTTTTTAGACAGGAGTTGTCGTTTGATTAGGTGAAGCACGACGAATTGATGTAGAAATTCTGTGAATCGAATTAGGCTCTTAAAATTAAATTGTAGATGTTTTTTATTCCCTAGTAGTAAGAGGCTACTGAGGAGGTATGGTTATTGATTAAGGCTTTTATTTATCTACTTTCTTTTGTCCACTTTATGAAGCACAAACTCCCATTTATAATTTCAATTATCAAATTAAATTATAAATCAAACCAATCATTTATTATCATTTAATATCTTTAAATAGGTATTTATTATCAATATCTTACTGATATGTTATATATACTACAATTTTAGTATTTATGTGATAATAATTGTTTATTTAATGTTTCCATTAAAGATGTTAAGACTAAAATAAATATGCCATTATGTTTAAATCTACCTCAAAAACTGATAAGTCTTCAAGTTGTCCTCCTATATATAAGAATATTTATAGTTTCCTAAAAGTTCCTAATTTCATTATATCCCCTAACATATTACAATGATATATCATTAACATGTATATTAATTTATATTAAATTTATCTACTTAATTCCTAATTAATGAACGGTCTGCCTTGAATCATCACTGGGACTGTATAAAAACCATTTTATTTTATATTTAAATTCATTATATTTCATATTTGAACAATGCTTCTGTTTCTGTAGATGTTTATAGAAAACTGTTGCATTTCATTTATGAATCCTTTTTCAAATTACGTTTAATTTAAATTAAAATTAAAATATAATATAATTCCCTAAAAATTACTTTATTTTATAATGTTAATAAGTAACAATCTTTAAACATTCAAATTAATATCACTATTCTCTTAAATTATTTAGTATGCCCTTCCATTATCTTATATATTCATCTTATCTTCAAACACTACTGCCTAACTAGATGATTCATCTACAATAGATACTAATAACCAACCTTCTATTAAGCTAGATTTACACTAAGATTTCAAATGTTTTCTAAAATTATCTAAGATACTTGAATAAGATTTAATTGAATGCCTTATTTACGATAAGTAGGATGTATTTGAATGAAAAATGGGATATAATCAATATAATAAAAAGTTGAAACTTTAAATGGATAAGAAAACTCTAAATTATTTTTTCCCTATTCATATATAAATTTAGTAAGGACCCTAATGTCATTCACTTTCTATTAAACCCATTCAATAAGTAATAGGATGACAATATTTCTCACTTATAAGTATACCATATAAAGTCTTTATATAGGTTCATATTACATAGAAAAATAATACAAATTAATATGATGTAGTTTGATGAAACAAATAGAGGATTATTCACAACTATAGAATCCCTATCAATATATTTTCTTGAACTGATATTTATTATATAATAACGATAATATTTTATTTAGATGTTAAATTCTATTTTTGGGAGTAAGCATATAATTTGTCATCAATTTGAAAGATGTGTGTATTGTTCACTAGGAGTATTTTAAAATTTCAAAAAAGCGGGAAATGAAAAGGTACTTAAATTGAAATACATATTTGGGCGCATTAAAAATAATTTGAAATTAAAATAATGTTCACAGGTACTATCTCAGTAATATATGGTCCAATGGTAATAAATTAAATTGATGTAGTTTTCTGGAAAAACAAGTGAATTGATGAGATTAGTTAAAAGATTTACAATTTCAGAAAGAAAATGTGTAGTTCTTAATTATGCTAATGATAACAGATATTCAGATGATTAATGTATTTCTAGTCATGATAAGTATTATAATAGTTCTATTTTTAGATAATATTTGAAAGCCATAAAAGTGGCTAAATTATTTGATGCTTTTGAGAAATGCAAAGATTATGATGTTGTAGCTATTGATGAAGGTTAATTCTTTAGTGATGTAAGTTAAAATGTTAATATATTATTAGATTGTTGAATTTAGTGAGGCAATGGCAAATTTAGGGAAAATAGTAATAGTTGCAGCTCTTGATGGTACATTTGATAGAAAGCCTTTTCGTAATATTTTGAGTTTGATTCCATTGGCTGAACGTATTACTAAATTAACTGCTGTTTGTTGGTTTTGTAAGAAGGAGAATGCTTCATTCACAAAAAGAACTGTTTAATCTTAAGAAAGTATAAAAATATAAATATAATTAAGTTGAATTGATTGGAGGAGAAGATTGTTATAAACCTGCATGTAGAGCATGTTTTAATTTAACAGACAATAAATTTAATTAACATACTATTTAACAAATCCCAGTATTTTCAAATGATGAAAGACTATTTGGTTAATAAAATTTGATTTGCTGAGACACTATAATTAATTAATATTTTATTTATTTTAATAAAGAGAAAGAATATGAATAGTTTAAAGAATTTTTATTGTAAAAATATAGGAATTTTTGGTGTTTACTTTTTCTTATTTGAATATCAATTTTTTTAATTTATTTTTTATCTATTATGTCTTAATAAGTATATTGGCCAGTATACTTAGAAAATGATGTATGTGATAGGTTTTGGAATAGAGGTGAATGTGCTTTAGATGGAGAGATACTTGTAACTTAATAATTGAGTAAGACAGATAGAAAAAATTAAGTAATCAAAGAGAGGACTTATTTATTGACAGGAAAAGGAATGTTGTGTTATTAGAAAAAAAGTAATATCAGATGGGTGTTATTGAATTACTAGATGAGTGTTAAGTTGATTGATTTGAAGATATAGAATAAAGAGTAGGATCTAGTTAAAGTGATTAGAGTAAAGAGAAATTCATAAGTATATTCTTATTTTTGGAATGCAGATTTGTAAAAGTTTAAAAATGATTCTTCAGTTAGTAAACTTTCACTTTCTTCAAACGATTAACAGCATTTTGCATTTGTTAAAATTTTGAATAGCTTTATACTATCTAAGATTTAATGGGTAAAGGTGGGTATTCAAAAGTCTACAAGTTGTGTCCATTAAATAGATAATCATTTTAACACTAATATTATGCAGGGAAGGTCTATAATAAAAATGAATTAGCTTAAAAGAAAAATCTAAGTTGTTTATCCTAATTGGTCAAAGCAGAATGTGATATTTTAAAATAAGTCAATTCTCCCTTCATATTGACATTGTATGAAATTATTTAATTGGATGAGCAATTAAGTAAATTTATTGAAAATTTGGTAGTTCTAATTACAGAATTATTACGTAGTGGATCATTATATAAATTATTAAGAGAGAAAGTAAGAATTTAAGAATGTGAGGCTAGTGCAATTATTCTTAGAGTTGCATTGGGACTTTAGGCAATTCATAAGTAAGTGCAATAAATCTATTCAGTATAGGATATGTACATAGAGATATTAAATTGGAAAATATTTTAATTGATAAAGATCAAATAAAGATAATTGATTTTGGGTTTGCAGAATAAATTAATAGAGAAGTCTTGACATCAGGATAAGGTACTGTAGGTTATATGGCTCCAGAGATATTCACCCATAAACCATATACTGAACTTGGAGATGTTTTTAGTTTGGGTGTTGTTTACTATTTATTATTAACAGGTAAACCTCCATTTAAAGGATTAAATTAAGATAACATTATTAGAGCTAATAAAAATTGTGAAATTGATTTTAGTGAATATTGTTTTGTTAATGTAAGTTAAAAAACAATACAATTGGTTAAGGGTATGTTATAAAAGAATCCAAAATAAAGAAGTTCTCTAAATGAAGTCTTATAGAATTTGAAAAGTCAAAATCTACTATTAGATATTGTATATAGGTCTATATCAATAGAAGGATCTTAACTAACTAAATATGGAGGGATGAGATCACTCTATTTATAAAGTCAATGTTCTTAGGATTCTCCAAAGATGTAATAAAAACATTCTAAATTGTTGAATATTACATAAACATTAGAGAAATTTGCTGTTAAGGCAAGTTCATTTCGTCCTTCACTCTAAAATATTGACAATTATACATTTGATAGTGATGAATTGGAGGACAATACGCTGCCTTAATTTGTTTTGGAATTTCTTCAAATTTCTAACTTAATTTTGAATTAAACTAAATTACCTTGATAATTATTTAATATGTAAATAACATGTATGTTTTGTGACCAAAAGCCCAATATGCCTGAATTGTTAAACATGGTAGACTAAAAATAAATACAGTAAGGCTCTTTATTCCAGATATCAATCCAATAATTCCAATTTCCAACTTCGAAGTTCCACTATTATTCAATTCCAAGATTAAGTTTGTTATGACGAAAATGAAGAGTATTTCAAATCGTATATACTCTAGTTATTTAGTTTTTACACATTTCAAAATTCCAAGAAGAAACACAAACAATTATTAGAATATTATCGATATCATACAGAAATTCCAAGATTCTTTATCAAATAGATTACAACATTATTGGAAATTCATCATGAAAAATAAAGAGAAATAAAATACAATAAAATCAAATATCAGTTGGGAATGTTAGTTATTCAACCTGAAGATTAACAATTCTCTTTCAAAGCACTCAAAGGTTTAACAGAATTATAGACTTCAAGATAATTGTAGTAGTTACTCAAATAAATTAAATCAAATAGATTTGATTCAAAGAATATTGCAGCTATTATAAAAGAATAAAAATAGTAGATGGTCACTTTTAATAAAAAGGAATAATTAAAGAAAATTTTGAAAATTGAAATACCATAAACAATTAAAACAAAAAGACCTACAAATCATACTTAACCTACTTAACATACTTAAAATACTTATAATACTTAATATACTTAACATACTTAATGTACTTAACATACTTAACCTTCATAACATAATTTATGTAGTCCCAAGAATCATAAAACTAAAATGATTGGAACAGAAATCTATGGGAATGTTATCAAAAATGAGTTCTATAAAAGATGGTCTGATGTTTTAAGTGTTAGATAATTAGAATTTCATAAAAATAAAATGAAGTCTAGTCTGCTTAAGAAAAAAATATCACTAAAATGATTTTATATTATATTATAAAATAAATGAATAAAGCTGTAAGAGTCAGGTATTCCAGTCTTGATGAATCTCGAACTAATACTAAAAGATATTAAATTGTTTATACAGTTACAGATTCAATAAAAACATAAGTGAATAATTTAAAGTTAAATCATCATCCCTTAAGTTATTACATATCAAGAATTTGCATAAATGTAAAAGAAATGCGTAGATATCGAACTGATGCTTACATTAGAAATTAACTCACAAAAATATATGCTCAAACTATTCATCTAAAAGAAATTCATGATGTTTTCAAAGTGCCGATCTAATATATGAGTGAAGATTTAATTCTTTCCAGATGCACTTTGTAATTGATTTCTCAAATGTCACATCAATATACTCTTCGTCCTCAATAACAACTTACTCATTTTATTTAATGGATGGCCTACTTCGATGAATAGGTCTATTTAGAAATGCAGAGAATACATGAAGGATACTTATTGTAAATCCAAAGAAATATTCAAGATCAATATACAACGAATGTAATTAAACAATAATAAATTAAACATTAAATCCATCCTCGAAAGAAAGATATGTATAATTATGTTAATCGACTCATAACAAAACCTTCTTTTAGAACAATGAGTCGAATATCTGTATTGGAAGATTATGAAACTAAATTTGGTGAATTTTAATTAATCACACCATATGCTCGAAGTTATGCTAAACAGTTAGATACAATTTCTTAGAATCTCAACACAATTGAATGAATATTCTTGGCAAATAATATATTTATATATTAATCATTAAGCTTATATATAAATTGTTTCAATCACATCTAATTAATCTTTATCAACAAATTATAATTTTCTTAATTATCTAATTATTAAATCCAATCTTGCTTTATTATAAGTGTTCTTAGTTAAGTTTGGTTCTATATTGGTCATAATGAGTAAACACTTAACTGACTCTTATATTCTACTTTGAAATTCTGTTTTATTGAATTATTTTTTTAATTTCATAACTGCCAATTAGAATGCAAGTTCTCCTTCTTCTAAATCAAAAAATTCATGATTTATTACAATATCATGTGCCATGAAATCTATAATTTTATCAATATATTATAATTGAATTATTTATTCTAATGCTTCTTATTATTCATATTCAAAGACCATATTTTTTACTAATTGAATAGCAAGTAATTCTCCTGTTTCAAGTAATTTAGAAAAGAATTCCATCATTTTCATTTCTGCTTTGATTAATTGACATCGTACATTACTTGATGAAGTCACATTCAATAAGACTTATTTAAAATTAGCAAACATGAAAACTGATCTTTCATCAACAAAGAAATTACAAAACAATTTAAAATAAAAGCATCTATTGATATCATTAAATTGTAATTATAATAATGCTTCTTTTGCATCTTCATTTTAAGTGATGTTTTGTAATGCCAACAACCCTAATTAGATTGTTAGTTCTAATTATTCATTTGATTATTTAGTCTTATAAAAATTTAACATCTTTTCTTTGATAATTTCCATCACTCTTTATAGTGTATGTAATTTTAGGAATTACTCTTAATAGTATTCATCTATGGCAAATTGAATAATGATAGATAGAACTGTGGTCATTACATCTTCATCACCCAATAGTTTTGTTAAATTAAATATTAGATTTGTCTACAAGAAATTCTTTCTATCTTCTTCAGTCTAAGCATACTAGAGCACTAACATCAATGCTTGTTTTCTAACTTCTATTTTTTAATCCAAGATTAATTCACATAATTCAGAATACTATTCGTCCATAAATTAAATTATATAATATAAACAATCATTAACATTCTTTCTTTTGATTAAGTATTATTTATTATACTTTTCATTATATTAATATTAATTATAACAGACATATGGATACCTCAATAGCCGGATTTACTTTTGGTGCAGATGAACTAACAATCAATGGTAGTTTTAGTGCATAGAAACATCCTAGAATAAGCAAATGTTCACCATTTTATAGAATGAATAAACCTTAAACGTATATTTCCAGATTTTAATACTAGTGAATAAAAACCTCGATTAAGATTGCACTCACCCAATAAGGAAAATGAATTATTGTAAATCCGCAAACCTGTTCGAGTTACTACATCTCCTCATTCTTAACATCATTAAATGAGTTATAAAGAAATTTGTGCACATTTGATCTAACTGTTTAAGAGTTAGACTAGATTATATGAATAATTAATGATAGCAGATAATATAAATATCAGGAATCAACTTCAAAAAGTTTAACTTAAACATGATTACTACTGCAAATTGTATAATTAATAGTGAATATACTATGACAATTAATTAAATATTTTTGATCATCTAAGTTTTATCAATTGCTTCATTAATATGTTAATCCATTTTTCCACTTTAAATTATTAGACTTAATGATTATTTTATGAATAATAAATTAATATAGACTCTCAAAAATAAACTTAAAATATAGGATAGCCAGATTAAATTACTCTAATTCTATAAAAAGTACTGTCTACCAACCACACAAACATCAAGTAATAAATGTATATTCTAAATTAGATTCCATTAAGTCCTTATAAATGAAAGCTTACATTAATTTGATAATGAACAAATCCTTCTTCTTTGGAGGACCCTTTTGTATTAAATATGGAATAAATATGGTTTCAAATCCAGCCACTATTATGTATTCTCCTCTATTTTTCATTGGTTATGGAGTCTGTAATTATTATTATTATATAAATTAGGTTATTCTGCCTATGTGTATTTTGAAGGCTTGAGGAATAGAAACCTATCTGAAATCAATATCTTGGCATTAAGAGAAATCTCACTACAAACATATGAACATTTGTTATATTTGGATGCTGAATTTCATTTAAATACATCATCAAGATCAAATATTTACTCCCTTTATAAAGCTTAAAAGGGAATCGAATCAAATTTAAGATCATTGAACTAATATTTCATGCCTCTTTTAGCAGACATTTCATTAACAACAGCCATACTCTGTTATAATTTTGGTTGGCCATTCTTTTCATCATTTCTAGTGACATTTGTTGCATACACAGCATTCACAATTCGTTATTCAAATGTATGTTTTGAAGTTATATTTGATTAGTATAGAAGAAAGATTATATCATAAAGAAAGAAATAAGAAAAGATAGCAGATTTTACAATATCACAAGCTTTGGATAATCTATTCACAGTCAAATATTTTAGTGCTGAAAAATATGAGTTAAAAAGATACAATAATTTATTAGAAGTATATGATAGATTCAATAATATAGAAATTATAACAATTATCAATTGACACTTTTAGAACATTAGCAACTCTTAATGCTATCTAAAGATTAATACTCTCTATGGGATTAACAGTTAATTTAGTATTAGGTGTTAGTGCAGTCTAAGCTGGTGTAATTACTCCAGGTGATTTGATACTTATACAATCTCTTATGCTGCAATTGATTTAACCATTATTTCTATTAGGAACCATGCATAGAGAATGGGTTGAATCTGCCATTGATATGAAAGATCTGCTATCGATAATGACAAGGGTTCCAAAAATCTTGGAATTACCTAATGCAAAAGATTTCATTTATAAAACAGGTTCAATTAATATCTAAGACATTTCTTTTGAACATATTCAACATAAATAACTGTTTAAGAATTTTAATTTATAAATCAAAGGAGGTGAATGGATTGTGATTGTGGGTGAAAGTGGAATTGGGAAATCTACGTTGTTTAATTTAATTGTAATTAATTCAGATTAAACAAATAGTTTAGATTGTTGGATCCTTCTGAAGGAAATATTTCAATTGATGATTAGAATATCAAGACTTTGAAGATGGAATCATTTCGTAAATATTTTGGTATTGTGGCATAATAATCTTACTTTTTTAATGATTCTATAAAAAATAATCTTCTTTATGGTCTTGATTTGATCTATGATCTTACACCTGAGATGATCAAATAGAAGGAAGAAGAGATGAAGAGATTATGTACTTAATTGAAATTGTCAAAGTTAATTGAATCCTTGCCAAATCAATATGATACATAAATGGGAGATTAAGCAAGTAAAGTTAATTAGAGTAATTTAGATAAATTTTCTGGAGGTGAAAAATAGAGATTATAAATTGTAAGATGTTTATTGAGAGGAGCTAAAATATTATTATTAGATGAACCTACATCTGCTCTTGATTAAAACAATGAACAATTCTTTATTGAGACTTTAGAATAAGTTCTAAAGATTTAAGATCTTACAGTTTTGATTATTACACACAGATTGCATTTGACTAAAGTAGCAGACAAGATACTGTATTTGGGCAAGAATTGCTAATATGAATATGTAAATTTATTCAATTCTAAAACAGGGTACTCATGATCAATTGATAAAGAATCATTCGTCTTATAATTAGTATTGGGAAAAGTATTAGAAATAATGAAAATTCATTTGTATATTAAGCATTATACCAAATTGAATAAAAAATGAAAAGAATATATTATATTATTTTTTTATGAATCCTAATTTAGAGCATAGTTTATATACAAAAGATGGAATGCATAAAATTCCTTAATCAGAATAGTGTTAAACTAATTAGAACAATTTTAGTCTTGATACTAATATTATAAGAACCTATAGCTTAAGTAATCCAAAAGGATATTTTGAGAGATGGAATTAGTCACACTCAAGCAGATGTTGTTAAACAAGAATGCAATTTAACAAACCCATTGATTTAGAATTAAGTAAGAACTCTAATTTGACTCTATAGCAAGTAGAATCTGAGTTCTAAATAAATGTTGATAATATCTTTCAATTTAATCAGAATTGTATAAATTCATTTATATATTCAAGTAAATGGTTCTGAACTTATTGATTTCAACAGAGATATTAAATCTAATTCTGAAATTGTACAAAAAGAAGATCATTAATTATATTGTCATTATGAAAGGAATTACGAATCTCATAATACTGATTTAATTGTTCTGCCAATGTCACCATAAAAAAATAAACTAAAAGCCGTTGGAAACATGTTTTTAGGACTTTGGAGATTATAATAAAATGTTGTTGAACCTATTACATCTACAGTAAAAAATAAGAATTAAATCAAATTAGGAATAATTTTATGATAATATTGGATCTACTCAGCGTCATTATAATACCAAAATTAATTATAAATAAGTTCATCCAGCTACAGAATCTTAAGATTTGAGATTGATGGACATTTTCAATTAATTTAAATTGGTATGTCTCTTCACTTAATATTCTATGTCAGGTTCAAATGTAGACATTTAAAATATGATAAAGATACTTCAAAGAGATCCAAAATGGTATTGATCCATATTATTCCAGTAATCTGACAAATCCTAAGGATCCAAATCACATTATAAACTCCCTCAATCAATATGGATAAAATGCCCTTTATATTGCATCTAAGAATGGGAATGTATAAGTCATCAAATTTCTGTTGTCTCTTGAATGTAATACTCATATCCGAAGTCGAATCTTCAAAGATTTAAGTGAAAGTCCATTAGAAGTTTCATCTAGATGGAATTATTTGGAATGTGTAAAATTGCTGTTGGATGCTGATAAATATAGTAATTTAGAATTGAGATTAGCAATAAAGGTAACTTAAAATTAAGAAATAATAAATATTTTGAAACGAAATATGAGTTCATCTCTTTTCTCTTGTTGTTTTTGAATTTAGAATTTTTGATTAAATATCATATTTATAAAAATACTGAATCATTTAAGATTTTATTCTTATTTATAGAATTGTCTAAATTCCAAACAAGATTAACAATAAGATTAAATACTAGATTGATTTTCCTATTTCTATACTATGATAAAAGCACAATTATTTAGTTCACATTTATAAAATGAGAACTTATCTATAGATTTAATCAACAGGCTCACTTATTAAATATGTTTCATTTCCTATATAATAGTATTCTATGTCTTTGCTAATTAAAGCATATCATATTCATTGATTTTTTATTTACATAGACACCAAATGTTAATCTAGTTTTAAGAAGACACAATATGTTCACAGAAACAAGTTTTATGATAGTAATGATTGCACTCTAACTCTATCATTTGTTTAGTATTATTATTAGAACATTTTAAACATTTATGGGATTATAATTAAGAATTATTGACTTAATTATTCTTCTTCCAATTTAAATCTAAAATTGGTTATTGCATAGTATAATTTAAATTATTAAAAATGTCTTTAATCTATTTATTAAGGTTAGTAGTAACAACTTCATTGTGAAATTGAGCAAATTGATATGTTTCATGTATACTAGGAATATTAGATCTAATAACTTAAGATTGATCATCAGTATATTGATTGACATCAGTTAATTATTAAGATCTATTAGAAGTGGGTATTAGTTAATCAACAATAACTTATTCCATTTGTAGTTTTTTCCTTAACATATTATTTTCTTTAACAATTTCTTTTATCCTTAACATACATTTAAAAATCTTATCTTCCAAATTTCTAACCAAGTAAATACAAGATTTATTCTTACAAATCAAAGGTTTGAGATGAATTTAACTCATAGATGATAATTATGAAATATTTTTTGAGATAGGTTTAGTTAGACTTTGTTTAGATTACAATTGAAGTTATGGAAGAGAAGGTGTTTAGCTAATACTGATAGTACTCTCACAAGGTGAATTATACCTTTTAGAATGTATAGCCTAATATTATTATCCTTTCACATTCAGATATTCTCTTTCTGATGAAATCATTTCTTTATTAAAATGTATTAAATATATTCTAAAAAATGAATTTATTTTTTTACATAACAAATATTAAGAACTAATAAACACAATTCAATTTTGCTTCAGTATTTCTTATAATTTTTAGTCATTCAACTCTATTTATTGCTTTTCAAGAACTTCCATGTCAATATTTTCTTCTACAATTTCTTTTTATACATAATCAGGAGGATATGTCAAGAATGGGATTTCACCTCTTTGCCAATCCATCAAAATTAATTTTGCTGTCGATTTTGTATCAGCCTCACCATCCTATTAAAATTATTATTAGATTGTTTACTTTTGATAATTTACCTTTTTTGATAGCTACTTTCTTCATAAAATTATGTTCATCTATCCAATCATCAATATTATAAATTCTCTTTAAATCAGAAGCCTTTGCTTTTTCCAACAATGCTGGAATATAATATTCAGGATCTTCCAATTTCTCAGCTCTAACACAACCTTTCAATACAACCTCAACATCATCTTTTCCTTCATGTTAACATACTACTCCTGGACAATCAATTAAATAAATTCTTTTTGTCAATGCAACATACTGCCATACTCTAGTTTCTCCTGGAACTGGAGCAGCTTTACAAACCTTTCTTTTTTTTAATGATTTAATAACAGAACTCTTTCCAACATTTGGATAACCACAAAACCTATTGATATAGTCTATTTATCTCTATGAAATTTATCAAACTATCTCAATAGATTTATAAATGGACCCTTACCAAAAGCCTTATTCACATTAGCATGATAAGCACAGTTGGATACTCCTTTGAAAGATACTGTACCCATCTGGATGTCAACCATGTTGGTATCAAATCACATTTGTTTATCAGTAATACTAAATGTTTATGTGGACAATTCTTTTTGATATGATTCTCTAAATGATACGATCTAGTTCACATTTGATCTCTTGCATCAAGAATACAAATCAAAACATCAGATGAATCAATCACCTTATATAATTCTTCCCATATTCTCTTTGATTAACCAGTCATCAATCGTTTATCTTTACTCTCTTATTATACAACCTCTACTGGATTCAATTTCTCATCTTTCTCAACAATATATGTCTATCCCTTTTACTCAGCATGATCTGCTTATCCTTCCATTGTTTCTGCATTTAATTTTATTCTCTTTCTTTTAGATTTAGGTCCATATGTATCCTATATGTTGTATAGGCTATATATACTTCATAACTCTCCAATTCTAAAAGAGGAACATTTTTATTTTTTTTCTATGCTTCTACTAATAATGATAATGGCAATTATTTGGCCTTGATTAAAACACTTCTAGGATCATGTGTTCTATTAGCCATTTCTTATCTTAATTTATAAAGTTATTATTGATCAATAGTTCTGATATTTCCAAACCATTTTCTATTTGGATCTACTCTTGCAGGTTATGTTGCTTATTTCCACATTTCCTCTCTTTTGGTATTCAAATGATTAAATACTTATCAGGTTTCTCATTGTATAGATTCAATCTTTAAATTGTTTATTTAGATCTAAAGAACTTATGTTTAGCATTCAATTATTTTTTCAGGTAATTTTCTATCTGGATTAGTTGATGCTTTAAATTTAGT
The DNA here is from genome assembly GCA_000733385.1 of Paramecium biaurelia. Taxonomy (NCBI): domain Eukaryota; phylum Ciliophora; class Oligohymenophorea; order Peniculida; family Parameciidae; genus Paramecium; species Paramecium biaurelia. The sequence goes on from JPFL01000124.1 coordinate 111,000, forward strand.
ATTCATCTACTTTTTAAAGAACTATTGTTTACTACGCTTAACCATTAAATAATAATTAATTATCAAATTAAACATTTAGCATTAATATTTATCATTAAATTTTGAATTCTTTATTGCAAATTTCACAATAACACATTTTGGTTAATCTATTGTCTTAAATAAATCTGAACTTACAAGTAGGACATTTCTTTAATTTGTTAGAATATTTTTTATATATTAAATCCAATTATTTTTCCATTAAAGTCTATATGAATATTGTCCCATTTTGTAATTATTATATTATTTATTGTTTGATATTTAATCCACATAAACATTTAGGTAGTGTTCTTGTGTTATTTTATTATATTTGATTCTTTAGTATTTCTGAAAGACATTCTGGATGATAATGATGCCAGCAAATTAAATTGATTCTTTTTCCAGAAATATCCTAATTGCATGAATAACAGGTGGGTTTTTAAGTTTTCATAAATGATGATTGTGTACAATTCAAAGAATCATTCTTGATAGATTTTTATTAAGAAATTGGTCTTGATTTTAATTATTAATTTTAATAACTTTTTTTATGAATAGGAGGTAAGCCAGATTCATTATAACTTGAATCTAATTACTATTTATTAAAGATATCTTAATTGAATTATTATTTTTTATTGATAGAATTTTATCTTTATTAATTTAAGGCGATATCTATTTACCTTAGGATTCTAAGAATAAATTTAATTGGCATACTTTATATTACTATTACCTATTTTATTATTCCAATGAGAACTTTATATTTGGTTATTGCCAATCTAGAATTATTAGTAAGGTTATGAGACAACTGCGGTATTCTGATTTATAGAAATGGGATTAAGGTATCTAATTTTCTCTTCAGGTTATAAGGAGATTGATCTCTGTTTTTATTATTGTTATTGATTTTATTAGTTTGCATAATATTCATTGTTTTTTACTTCAGTTTGAACTTGTACAATTCTTATGCGATTGTCTTTACTAACTTAATAAATTGGCAATTAAGGTGGTTTACCGAAATTATTGCCTTCAACTTTATAGTAATGAGGAAATTAGACATTCATCACTTCTCTTTCAAAATATAATTATTATTAAAATAAGTAATACGGGAAGTATAATATTTATTAATACTTCTTTTTAAATCGATATCTTATTAATCCAATATATAAATTAAAAACATATGGGAATCTGTACTTCTTAATCTAACTCGAATACCAAAAATCCAAGATAAAAATAATAGTTAAAAATCATAATTCCAAACAAATCAATTGATGAACCTAAGCCTGAAATATAAGTTTAAAATTAATCGAATAGAGAAGCCTTAGCTCTAAATACTCCTCCTATTTAGAATAGTTAATAAAGCATTCATTCTCCTGTGAATATAGTTGAAGATAAGAGAAAATCTGTATTGTCACATGGCTTATCAAAATAAGGAGAAAAACAACAAAAATAAATGAGTTCAAGAAATCTTAGATCTGGATCACAAAGATCTTTAAATATTCCAGGATCTCCTTAATCTGCATAGAGAGGTTCTATATAAGCAGGAGTTTAATTTTTTAGTACAAATGCTTCAAAAAAATATTCATTCTTACATAACAAGGAATGTTAGAGAAATGTAAAAGAGTAATGTTTGATTTTTAGCATGATTTATCTTTCATACAAGGAAATAAGAATGGTAAGAAAGCTCGATTGGAGTTGATATCGAAAGAAGAACAAGATAGTATCAAATATATTTATTGGTTAAAATCTAATCAATTAGTAAGAATTATTATTATTATTATAGGATCATAAACATATATTAAAGAATTTAGAAGTCCATTAAGATAATAATGCATATCAATTAGTCTTGGAATATTTTGATGGTTGTAAATTATCTCGATTATAGAATTCAGAAGATCTTACTGAAAAAGTTTTAGCAAATATTGCTGAATAAATGTTTCAAGTACTTAGCTATTTTAAAAGTTTATAATTAAATCATGGTAATCTTACAATCAATAGTTGGGAATATTGTTTTATATCTGGTGAAGTATTAATTAAACTAGTTGATATCAAATCAATTTCAACAAAAAAATTGGAAGACATAGATCTAATATATTATATACCACCAGAATAATTATATAATGAGGAATTCAATGCAGAACGAGATTTCTGGGCAGTTATGATTATATTATATACCTTAGGTAAGGGTAGTCTTCCTTATAAATTTCCTTCAAAATATATTCATGATGTTCCTTCTACAAAGTAATTAATATTAAATACTACATTTGATGTAGAATCAGATATTAAAAAGTATTCAATAGAGTTTTCTAGTTTATTGTAATCTGTGGTAGGAGAGAAGAATTCAAAAAGAAGAAAGACTTTGGAAGAATTAAAGTTAAGTAAATGGATAGTTAATTAAAAATATGCAGAAATTCCTTTATAAGAAAGATTGTTAATGAATATGTTGAATCAAAAAGAGAGTTGTGTTTTATAGTAGGCTATACTTGAAATAATGATTTAAGAATTTGAATAGGAGACTGCCCTTCAATTATAGAAATTATTAAGTGAATTTGATGGAGATATGGACACTATAATTAATAAGGATGAACTTATTCAGATGTTTAAGAAATATACTAAATTAAATGATTTAGATATTAAAATAGATTAAATTTTTGTTAGTCATTCATTAAAGTAAGAGTAGATGGCATAGTTTACTTTTTTATCGCTAGCTGCTCCTAGAGAATAATTGCTTACTAAAATTAATCTTGAAACTATGTTTAATCTTCTTAGTAATAATAAATCAGAAATCCATGCTAACAATATTACAAAATATCTCAATGTGATCAATGAAGAATTGGAAGCCTAATTTGATGAATTGGCACCTGAAAAAAAAGTAAATTATATTATCTATAAAATTAGTTAAATTTAGATCAATTCATTCGAATGATGGAATTACTGAGATGAGTAATTTTATGTTCTTTAACATTTCTATTAAAATTACTTTAATTAAAATCATTATATTACATTCTTATTTTATATTTTATTCAATCATGAATAAATATACATTAAATTTCAAAGACAAGGAGATCGAATCTAACTATCAAAATATAACTCAACAAAATTTTAGAGTTTTCACTATTACTATTATGACTTTGGGACTATTTATTGTTGCATTAACTAAAATTATTGAAAGCATATTAGTAAAAGAATATCAAACTATTTATAAATATTGTTTGTTCATTTGTTACTTGCTTATTTAATATTTTATAATGAGGAAAAACACAAAATATATACGATTTGCCATAATCCTAATGAATCACTTAATCTCATTATTTTTTAGTCTTTAAGTATCAGAACAAGATGATTCTTATAATAGTTTCCTTAAAGGAACTAATGTAATGGGTGCAAACTTTTTAATGCTCATTTCAGGTGAATTCCTAGATGCAGCTATATCAGTCATAACAATTGGAATTATGAAAATTATTTTGGTTTAAGTTGCAACTAATTTATTACTGTTCTCTACAATTATAAGTTCTGTACTTGTTATCATTTACACAATTCGATATTTATATCATTTTCATAAGGCAATGCGTAATCAATACTTATTAGCTTTGAATGATTCACATTGGGAAAAGATCTTAAATTCAATTGCATTTAAACAACCATACATGGTTTTATCTTTTTTAGAGGATACATTGTAATTTACTTTAAAATCAGAGGCATAATGTCATAAATTTTTTAATAAATAATTTGATGGATCAAGTTTTATTAGAAATTCATTATATAAAGGGAATAAATTAGAGAATTTTTTATTTATGCAAATCTAAAAATATAGAGTGGATAGAGCATCTGTTTTTAATAAAACTTTAGTAGTGGAATATTTAAGAAAAATGATAAGAATTGAATGTTCAATTTATTATGGAAATAAACCAACTATATTAATTCTTATGAGAGATTTCCTTAATTAAAAAAAACCAGATACATCAATATATGAATTAAGACATAGAAATTTTATAAGACTACTTCTTAAAATTTTAACTCATATAGATAGATTATCTTCATTTAAATGTCGTCTTATTGAAAGAAAATTATTAATTTTGTAGTTGTATGAAGATTTAAGACTATCAAAATTACGAGAAATCGAAATTAACATATATAATTTAGCACATATCTTACACAATTTGTATACTAATCTATCTGTTAAAGCATTTGTTACTGGTAGAAGTAATTTTAATACTATTTCAAATATCTTTTTGTTGATTTTGTTAATAATAGCAGAAAATTCACATGGATAATAACTTTCTATTTGTTTAACAAATGAAGAAGAAAGCTAGAGATAATTACTAATTTTAGGTGATTTTGAAATAGAAAAAGTAACGAAAACATTAAAATACATATCAGATTATATTAAATTGATTAGTTCAGGTTAGATAATAGAGTAATTTAAAATTTAATTTAATTTAAATCAATATATATTGGTACCATTTCAACTGAATTAAATAAATGTAAGAAGTCTAAAACACATTGATTTAGAATGATTTTTTTTATTATTTATTTCAATTTTATCAATAGTTAATTATATGATCGATCTTTGATTTAAATAATAAGATTATTATTATTATATGTTTAATAGTGAATTGAATTAGTTTAGTAAATATGAAGGATTTTCAACTTATAAACCAAAAACTTAAATTAGAATAATAGAGACTAGAAATCCTCTTGATTATTATTAATAAAATAATATAGATACTTAGAATTGGGATCACTCTTTATTGTAAACCAAAAAACCAATAAATAAAGAATTAGATCGAATAAATAGTTTGGCTGAAACATTATTCATTAGAAGAGATTCAAAAAAATAAGAATATTAATCAACTTCAGAGTTCAATTAATCTAAGATTGAAGATGTTAAAGAAGATTTTAAAATGTTAGAGTTGAGAAATAATCAAAAAGTTTAAGAGTTAGCCAATATAAAGAATGAATTACTAAATATATAATGTGAATATATGAGTAAATCATAATTGAGATTGGAATTGAGTGAGTACATGGAGAATTAGAAAAAGGTGATTAATGAAGATCATATATTGAAAGCAATTAAAATTTTATAGAAATGATTATATAAATTTATAATTTACTATGTAGTAGTAATTAGAATAAAGTGTAAGGAGATTAGGAGATTATTAATTTGATACTAAATATCTATTGGGAGAAGGTGCATTTGGAAAAGTTTATAGAGGAAGTAAATTGACTACAAACTAAGAAGTAGCTATAAAAAAAATAGATAGTTCAATGATTAATAAAGATCAATATCTAATTGATGCATTAAGTATCTATGTAGAATGAAAATGTTTTAGACTTTGAGATCCAAATAATGAAGTAACTTGATCATCCTAATATTGTGAAGTTTATAGATAAATTTAATACAGATCGTTCAATCTATATAGTTACAGAATATTGTGCAGATGGAGATCTAAGAAATATAATGAAGGGAAGATGTATTCCAGAATCTGAAGTTAATTAGATTTTCTGTTAATTAGCTAGTGGTTTTAAAGAGTTGGTAAAAGCAAATATCATTCATCGAGATTTGAAACCAGCAAATATAATGAATCATAGAGGTGTAGTAAAGATAGCAGATTTTGGATTTGCTAAAATAGTTGACAATTTTAGTGGAGAATTGTTAAGAACATGTGTTGGTTCACCCTTATATATGGCTCCACAAATATTGAAGAGGGAAAAATATACTACAAAATCTGATATCTGGTCTTTGGGAATTATCTATTATGAAATGATATATGGTATGGCTCCATGGACAGGTGTAGATGAGAAGAGTTTAACTGTGAATGTTATGAAATAGCCTTTAAGATTTCCAGCTGGCACTCCACTCTCTGATTTTGGAAAGAACTTTTTAACAAGATCTTTGGAGAAAGAAGAAAGTAAACGAATGGAATGGGGAGAATTGTTTACTATGTTTGAATCAGAGATGAATTTAGGAATTATTCAATTTAATGTAAATATGACTGGTAGTTATATATTGGATTAACCCTAAATTCAACCTCCATCTCAATAATTACAATATAGTGATGCATCTTCCTAGAAGTTTCTAAGTTAATTGAATAACTATAATTTATAAAGGATGTAAATCAATTTTTGTCATTTTGTTAATGTGGAAATGACTTAGCATATTTCAACTATTAATTAATACTAAAAAAAAGAAATGCATTTTGAAATCCTTTGTTTATTGTCTGCTAAATTTACATCCAACTCATTTAAATTATTATAATCTAATATTCTTGCCTTATTTGAACAATATAAAAAGACTGCTGAATACATTAAATTTATTAGTCAATTACAATAGGAAAGTTAATTGTCATCAGAATTATTTAATAATACTATGTAGTATTTTGATCGTATAGGATTGCTGTCTAATCTTCGATTATCTGCTGATTTTTCTTAATTTATAGAAGGAGGAGACTTAAATTTAAATTAATTAATTTCAATTGAAAAGATAATCAAAGAGAAAGTGATCAGTATTTCAAAACAAGTATTACAAAGTTCTAAAGAGAATGATGTTTTTTGTTTATTAGATTATATGATGGAAATGTGTTTAACTAGAAATAAAATAATGAATGGAAATACGAATATAGATTTCTCTTTGATACATGAAAAAAAGTAAGCATCAGATTATTAAGCTTAACTAAATTTTAAATTAAATGAGTTATATAGTTTTTGAATTTTATCAGGATAATATTGATTTATTTTATTATTAAAATACTGAAGTTTCGTCTCCCTTCTACATTGTTGATCCATTAATCTACTTTATTCCCTTCTCTCTAGCTGTTTTCTCAATGTATTCTACCAATATAGAATGTTCCCTTTAATTACTCTAAAACCAATAACCTACATATCCCAATCCCATCAACAACACAGATCCCAATAAAAAACCAACCGAATATAATAAATAATACTCTGCTTCATAGAAATAAGTCTTAACAACTTCTACATTCACTTTTTGTGTATGTCTAACTACCAAATCTTATACACCCTCTACTGTTGAGTTATATTAGAGAATATATGTAAAAGATTGTCCAACTTAATATTATCAATTACTATACCATCAGATTAATGATAGAAACACTTCAACTTAATAGGTTAAATCTAAAATCTAGTCAGAAAAGCACTCTATGCAGTAATTCCAAAAAAGAAATCATCATATTGGTATTCTTTGGTAATATCATCCATATCCTCTAAAGTATAAGATTGATTAAAAAATTCAAAATCTCTCAAACCCAAATGTTTAAATACTTAATCTTAATGATTATTCATAACAAAATCATATCCATTTGAAAATAGAATTAAATGCTAATTAACACCTTATACAATAACAAAATCTTCTGTGGCATCTAAATCAATAATTCTATGTTCAATCTTCTTTTTTCTAATCATAAATGAATTTCCATTATCTAAATCTACATTGTATTCAAGTACATAGTGATGATTCATAAATTAATAGGCCATAAATACATTACGACCATTTCGAGTATCAACTGATATTCCTCCAGTTTAATAGGTTATCCAAGATCTCAATCCAAAATTGACTTATTAATCTCTATGAACATCTATTAATAATAATCCACATTCCCTATCCAATATAAACATGGAATAATATCCATCTAATGTTCCATGTTTGACAATAGCAAAATCAACTATTTCAATTGTATTATTCAATCCAAAGTCTTTCAATTTAAGATTCTTCATAAATCTTAAATCCTTTTATACAATCTTATAAATATCTAATCCATCTCTTCCAACTGCACTAAATACTAATCCATCTATCTCTTTGGTTAATCCTCTATATCCTCTCTTTCTCCAATCAGTCACTTAGTATACATCAAGTGATGTGGTTTGTGATTCCATTTATTCCATACTAAACAATTAAGCACTATCGCTAAATAGCAAAAAAGCTAGATTGGAAGAAGGAGCAAATAATAATTATGGTAACTCATTCTTAGCAACCAAAGATGGAGCAATAGTTTGAAGATCTGCTTTCCATAAAATTCTAGCAAATTTTTATCCTTTCTCTTCAAAATCATGTTCAAAAACAGTATTGTAATTAAATTTAAGTAGATAAGCAATTGAATCTGAAGTGATTGCTAACATGCCATCTTTTATATGAACCATTGACACAAATTAACGAAAATTTAGAATAGTATCTGATTCAAAGTCCTTTTCTGTAAAATCTTAAGGTTGAATGATTCTAAATTCTTGAGTTTCGAATTAGAGTTGTAATGGAGTTACTTCACATCCTCTGCTATGATTATATGATTATAAAATTGCATCTTTGGCATCATCTAAAATTAATGTTTTATGCTCATTTGGATGTATTTTAATGGTAGTTAGAGGCTCTTCGATCTCAGTTATAGTGAATTCTAACGTATAACTTATGAATTAAGTGATCAAAGAAATCAATAAAAAGTTCATAAAAAATAATTCATTATTAAATATTCAAATGATCAATATCTTTTGACTCTCTAACACTCATTAAGTTCGATTGTATGTTCTAAGGAGGATCATCATCTTTTTTAAGAACATCTTATTTAAATTTAGTTTAAATAATATTTTCTAACTTCATAGTTTCTGCTTGCATAGTTTTATTTTTTTTTATCAAAAACACTAAAATCAAAATGAAGAGAATCAGAACCAACAAACAACTAATAGCTATCAAAACTATTTAATCTTCATAAATATAAGTCTCAACAACATTAACCGAAAACTTTTAATGATGTCTTTGATATTTAGTTTTCGTAATCTACTAGATGTATTCTAAAGTGTAAGAGAAACTAAATGTTGTCTAATTGGAGAAGCAAGTAATTTAGGCAGGCAAAACATAGAGTTCTGAAAATACATAAGATTTTGATGTTATGCCGCTAAAATATACTTTATTTTAATGATAAAACACCTGAAAGTCTGATAAACGAAAGTGTCTTAAGTATGTATTCTCATCAGATAAATGATAATTAAATAAAACAAGATGGTGATATTGTCCTTAAATTATTGCAAAGTCAGCCAGAGCATCAACGTCATATATTTTTTTAGTGTAAATCATATTATGTTTATACCAATATTTAGTAGTCTAATTTATGATGTATTCAACAACGGCATAACGAACCCACCTATATGCTACAAAGACATTGACTCCATTATATGAATCAACAGCAATTCCCCCTTACATATTATCAATTTTTTTGATTTAAGTAGTAAGATTGGCAGATTCAACATAACACCAAATAAGTCCTTATTCAGAATCTAGTATATAGACATTGTTATTCACTTCAGCAAAATCAACAATGTTTTTGTAGGCTTAGAATTACTTGATGAATGTTATATTTCTACTCTCCAAACTATAGAGTTCTAATCCATCTTCTCCTATTGCTGAAAGCAAAAACTATTTATTCTAAATTCTAATCAATTTAGTTAATCTCCGATAAGCTCGTTATTGCCAATCTTGTACTTCTCTATAGATTACTGATCTGGAAGGTAAAGTTTACAATTCCAGAAGAAAGGCTTGATTATTTGAAAGAATGAGCACATCCAAATCTAATTTTAGCATTGAGATTTATTGACTATTACTCATAGAAAATTAGTGGTGCTATGCAGTATCACTGTCCCTGTAAATGAGAGTATTATTTGAAGAATAAATTAAATAGGAACTTGGGGTAAGTTGAATTAAAGCAAGCAAGTACTCATTTTCATCAAATTGTTCATATGACTCAGTATGAAACCCTAACGTTCTTTATTTAGCATTGCATATTGATTGTACCTATAATTAGGTTATAGATATTTTTCTTGCTTCTGGGAGGGTTACAATAGTACTTAATTGATTTTGATGTATATAATAGTTATCAATATTGGAATGATAAATATCCATAATGTTTATTGAATGTGCTAGATGCGTAATCAATAAAAAAGTAAAAAACATTAAATATTAATTAAAATTAAAAAATGACTGATAACTTGGATAAGTATTACAAACTACATCATCCAGAATTTTTAAGTGAGGGTATGTAGGTACTAAGAGAATACATATACTATTGTAAGTTTGATTTTATTGAATTATGTTCTCGATATGATCAATTCAAAGATGGTACAATTTAGGAAAAGGTTTTAAGAGATGTGTTAGTTGAAGTTTCAAAAAGTTAATTCTATTTTACAGAGTTTGATATTGCCAGTATATTGAAGGAGTCTCCCTATAGTTCTAATAGAAATATTGATTATAAGGAATTATATAAATATTTAACAGAGTGTGTACCACCAAAGAATTCATTTCATGTGTTTAAAAATGCAATTATTAGATAGAAATAGAATTCAGCTTCAAATAAATTATTTTTAGAGGAAATTTAGAAACATTTTGAAGAAGAAGTCTCTAATTATTTTGATCGTAAAGCAATATATGATTTCAAACATTTTAATTTGAATTTATTAGATTTAGAATTATTGAGTACAAATGCAATTAATATTATATTTGATGATGTTGTCTAAGAGAAAATGGCTAACTTCTCAAAACATAATAATGATATCATATTGGAAAATTTCTAAATATTAATAGCCAAAAAGATATCAGTATAAGCTTTACCATAATTAGCTTTCCAATTTATAGCTCCTGAGAAAATTGAAATGGCTCTATTTGATTTCTTGGGTATAAGAAGAAATTAAAAAATGTTTCCATTTCTTATGAAAGATTAATTCATATAATTGATAAAAGTCAAATTATACCATGTAGAAATGACTTATGATGAATGCTCACTGCTTTATTACTTAATTTGGAAAAGAAACAATTTTGGTGAATTCAATCTTATGACTTTTGTTCATTGGATAATGGAATGTAGACCACTTTATTTTAAAGAGATAATCAAAATGTATGATGCCAAATAACCTCATCTTGAACTTATATAATTACCAAAAATCTTTAAAGAATTTTAAGAAATGGCAAGCAAATATACTACAAATATGCTTGCTTAAGCATTTAAGCCTTTCTAAAATGAAGGATTATGCACTCTAGAAAATTTGAAGATAGTAATTAGATCCTTAGAAATTGGATATACTTAATTAGATTTTAATGAATTTAGATACTATATAGCTAATCATGGATTGTTTACACTATCTAAATAGTAACAATTATTACTAAAGGTGTAAGAGTTCTTATAATCTTTGGTAAAGGAAAACTTTGAGAATCTTGACGAGACAGAATTGACTGATTTAGAGAAAGCCTACTAAACTCTTTTCAAATCTATAATGTTATCTATTTTAATTAGATATGAGGATAAGGCTTAGAAGATGATGTAAGCTGATTAATTGATAGATGAAGTGTAATTGAGGAAAATCATTAATGAAGATCTATTATTGGTAGATCAAACTAGTGTGACTATGATAATTCAATCTCTAGAGCATAATAAGGAACCTTCACATTAATAACCTCTCAGAATGATCTATTTTCCTGAATTCATAGATAAATTAAGAGCAAGATTTAATGATGATATTAAATTGCCAGCTCCATAATTGGTTCCTTATGATAAGTCAGGTCCAAGTTTTAAGGAACTTGAACCAACTTTCAATTATAAGGAAGGATAATTTGTAAGAGATCCTGATAAAGCTTTTCAGATTAAACCTTTGGATGATAGAGAAGTATTAGAGAAATTGAAGAATCATTTAATTTAACAATTTTAAATAATAGGTGAGAATGAATATTAGAAATCTGAAAAAGCAGTATATTAATTATGTTTGGTATTAAGAGATTTCGATAAAATAAAGTGTGGTAATATAAGCAAAGAATTATTGTTTGAGATACTGAGAGATCTAACAGAATTATCAATATAGGAAATCAATAATATAATGGATTTTGCAATGGGTGTATCTAAAGTGGATGAAGATTCATTTTCTTATTAGTTCTTTTGTGTACAATTAAATGAGTTTTATTAAAAACATTAATTAATTTTGGCTAAAAGATGATTTTAAATAATTATATAAAAGTAAACTCTTGATTTAATTTTATATCATCAAATTTCTATAAGGTTTATTCTTCCCTTCCTCTTTTATTTTTGAATATTGAACTTTCATCAAATATATTTTTAATTAAATTCCTATAATAATATTATATTTGATATTATTAAATTTAAATATATAATTTATTTTCAGTTTTTTTTCTTATTTGAAATTTAAATTTTAGTCAACTTAAGTAATAATGTTAATAAAATAGACATTTCTTTCATTTTACAGATGAAAATTTAATCAATAATAAAGAGTATTCAATTTTATTATAATTCAATCAAATCAACTGAATGTTAAGAAGATTGAATACATATAATAATATTATATTAATATAAAAATTATTTATTGACTAAATAAGTTAATGTTAATGTGTTCTTGATTTTATTAATAAATATACAGAATGCTATATACTATATTAAATTGTATTTAAATATTGGAATTAATGAATAATAATATTTTACAATAATATTATTTTAATAAGATTTAATGTCTGGCCTCTTCTATAATATAGGCTTTTTTGGAGCCAAGTATCCATGTCTTATGTTTGTAATTTGCATGACAATGACAAGCATAATGTCCTTGGGACTCTACAATCTAACTGTGTTAACAGATCCTTAGTGTAAAATATTTAATAATATTTTTAAGCATTGTGGGTATCACCAAGCAGTAGAACTTACTAAGAATAAGAGAGTTCTGCAGAAAATTATGGTCCTTTCTACAGAACTAACTAATTTATACTAGCATATTAAAATGAGGATTGGGTGAATGTATTTCAAAAGGATGGATTAAAAGTGATCTACTTTTTATAGAACATTATTAGAAACAGAAAAGTATTGATAGGAGGAAAGAACACAACACTGGATGATTTATGTTATAGACCAATATCTGCCAAGGGATGTTATGTACCAAGTCCAATGGATATTTGGTTATAGGATCCTTCTCTATTAGAGGTTTGATAATAATATTATTATGATAGAAAGATGATGATATTCAATTTACTACACTTTGCACAGAATCTATTGATGTAAATCAAACAAATATTCCATGCAGTGATAAAAATGGTATTCCCATAATATTAGAATCAGTATTTGGTGGAATGTATAATAATGATGTATAAACAAAACTAGAGATTGTGAATAAAGAGTAAATGATACTTAACCATGTGATCATTGTTATATTCAAGCTAAGACTATGGCAGTAACATATCTATTGATGAATGATGAATTCACTAAGAAAGATGCTGAATAGTGGGAAAAGGAAGTTTGGATGGATACTTTGGATGCATTGAATAAAAGAGATTATACTAAATTATACAAGTATTATGATAAATCTTTAATGCCTGCTCCTCGAGAATAACTATTAGATTAATACAGAGTTGCATTTATGGCCGAAAGATCTGTTTCAGATGAAATTGATGATGAAACTAATCAAAATGCTTGGATTGTTGTGGTTTCATATTTTATGATGTTTATGTATATTGGATTTGCAATTGGTCAATTTCCAAGTAAGATATATAATGGATTTACATTGGGTTTGGGTGGTATCTTTATTGTTGCTGTCTCAATGATTAGTAGTATAGGAATGGTCTCCTATTTTAACATTGGTTTGACTATGATTAGTTTAGAAGTAAGATAATTAATAATCATAAAAGGTTATTCCATTTCTGATTTTGGCTATTGGAGTTGATAATATGTTTATTATTACTCACAATTATAAAAAATAGAAACACCCTACTGTACCTGAGAGAATGGGTCATACATTAAAGTAAGTAGGTCCAAGTATCACAATTGCAGCTATTTGTGAAACTCTTGCATTTTTAGTAGGATCTTTAACTAAGATGCCTGCTCTATAATCCTTTTGTATTTAAGCAGCAGTAGGTGTATTTATAGATTATTTATTGTAAATCACTATGTTTGTAGCCTTTCTCACTTTGGATGAAGAGAGAAAAAAACATAAAAGATATGATTTAGTGATTTGCAAACAAGATACAAATTATACAATCAAAGAAGACAGAAAACTCATTTAAACCTTCTTTAAAAAACAATACACTCCATTTTTATAGAAACCAGTTTGTGTGATTACTACAATAGTCATCTTTGTAGCCTTATTTGCTATTAGTTGTGTTGGAATAACTAAATTATAAGTCGGTTTAGATGAATAAGTATCAATGGTTGAAGGATCAAATCTATTTAATTATATGACTTTGGAAAAGAAGTATATTGAAATTGGACCTTTGGCTTATTTAATTTTAGAGAATCTTAATTATTAAGATTAACATGATTTAGATTTGGTTGCCAATTTGTCTAATTCATTATCTTAATTGAATGAAACAGTTTAACCTCCAATTTATAGTTGGGTAGCTTCTTTCAATCTTTTCATAAGAGAGAAAGCTGAATGGACTACTGCCTGTGAAACCTAGGATATTGCACTTTATGACTTACCTATTCAATTAAAGAGATTTTTAGGAGTCAGAATAAATTCTCCATGTTGTTAAAGATATGGTATTTGTGGTGAAACCTTTGAGGCTGATATTGTGCTTAATGAATAAGGTTATGTCAAAACTAGTAGACTCAGATTTTAACATAGACCTATTCATAATTCAGCTGGATATATATTATCATTAGAATAAACTAGATAAGTTATTGATAAAGTTGTTTAAGATGCAAATCTTAAAGATAATTAGAAAGTCTATCCTTATTCAATGCCATATGTTTTCTATGATCAATATTCCTACATTCGTGCTGTTGCTATTACAAATGTACTTTTAGCATTAGCTACTATCTTCTTCACTATGACACTAGTTTAAGATGTTGTTTGTGCTCTTATAGTGGTGTTGTTTGTGTTTTTGATTGCTTTCAATTTAATTGGAACTATTTGGTTAACCAATGTTATCTTTGGAGGCTTTGTTGTAATTATACATTCTTATTTTAGATTGAAATTAATGCAGTTAGTGTTGTTAATTTAGTTACTTGTATAGGATTGGCTGTAGAATTTGTAGCTCATATTGTTATCAAATTCAGATTATGTGAAGGTAAAAAATGGGAAAGAGTTACAGGAGCTATGTCAACCATGGGAACTTCAGTCTTTGTTGGAATAGCATGCACTAAATTTATTGGAGTAGCTGTCCTTGGATTTGCTCCATCTACTCTTTTTAAACTTTACTATTTTAGAATGTATATTTTGATGGTTATCTTGGGAGCTTTTAATGTAAAATTATAGATTATATAATAGGGTTTAGTATTACTACCAATATTCTTGGGCCTATTTGGACCTTAATTTAGCATTATGAATGTTAGAGTCAAATCTCTTATAAATTAATCCGATGGTGCTAATTTTACATCCTAAGCTAAAAGGAAGACAAGTTAAAGTTGAAAAATTGTAATATGTTAAATTATATAAATTTTATTATTTTGGATTTAAATATCATAATTAATAATTCATATATGAATACATTTTATAATTATAATAATAATTCATATCAATTTCTATGTTCATAATTTTATGATTTATATTATTAATTTCATAATACGAAATGGGAATGTAATTAAGAATAAAATAAAATCTTATAGTTTAAATAAGTAATTGTTAGAGTAAATAGAGAATTTATCATTTTTGTTATACAAAATTCAATATTTCTGGAATTGCGTATTCCGACGTTTCTATTATAATAATTAATATAGATAGATATTTTATATTATACACATTCTGGACAATAGGTAGGTTATATTAAAAAAAAATTCATTAGAATTTTGAATTTGATATTATGATAAATGTTATTTTTCTTTTTCAATTATTTATTTGATTTCCCAATAATGAAAATTATTGTATAATAGAAATACTATTAATACAATAACATATATTAAATGGAATACTCATTAATGATGCTAATCTTTTTATTTAGAAATAATATTTATGATTAAAAGTGATTACAATTTATATATATATTATCATTTCAAATATAAAATGCAACCGGTCCAACCAATTCCAGAAGGATAACGCACAAGAACTATCTATACTTTAATTAAAGACTAGAAATATAAAGATGCCATCAATTATTTGAACTACGAATTACAATTTTGTCCAAAAAGCAGAGCACTTTCACTTTTGGCATATTGTCATTATATGAATCAAGATTTTTCTTAAGCTGTGGCTATGTATTTACTATACTATCTAATTTAGTTATGAACAATTAGTCAAGTATTATCCAGAAATTGATGACTACAAAATATACTTAGCTCAAGCTTATTATAAAGATAGTAATAATTTCTGCTATTTTCAAATATAGGTTTGTATGATGAAGCACTCAAAATTTGTGCTTCTGTTGAAAATCCTTAATATTAGGGTAAAATCCTGTAGCTGTAAGCCTTAATTCGATATGAGAAGAATGAGTTTCAACATGCAAAAACATTACTAAAATAAAATGATATGGATGATCCTGATTCAATAATAAATGAGGCTTGCATTTTATATAAAGAGAATAAATTTGAAGAGGCTAGATAAAGATTTCAAGATGCAATGAATCTAACAGGTTATTCATGTGAATTATCATACAATATTGCTCTTTGTTATTATAAATAAAAGTAATTGGCATAGTCATTGAAATTCATTGCAGAAATTATTGAAAGGGGAGTTAGAGAACATCCTTAATTGGGTGTTGGATCAAATGCTGAAGGAATTGAAGTAAAAAGTGTTGGAAATTCATAAGCATTAAAAGAATCAGCTCTTATTGAAGCTTTTAATTTGAAAGCTGCAATCGAATATTCAATTAAAAATTATGCAGCTGCTAAAGAAGCTTTAATTGATATGCCTCCTAGAGAAGAGGATGAATTAGATCCTGTTTCATTGATGAATTAAGCATTAATGAATATTGAAGAGAAAACAGCTGAAGGATTCAAGAAGTTGAATCATTTATTATAAAATCCTCCATTTCCACCTGAAACTTTTTCAAACTTATTACTTTTGTATTGTAAATATGGATATTTTGATATGGCAGCAGATATCTTAGCAGAAAATGCTGATCTAACATTTAATACTATTAGTCAAGATGATTTTGAATTTGTTGATGCTCTCATTTTAACAGCAAGTAGTCCAGAAGAATCATTTAGAAAATTTTAAATATTATCAAATAAACATATTGATACTTTAAGGAGAATTACAAAATCAATATAAGATGCTAGACTTAATAGAGATAATGAAGGTATAAAGAAATCATTGAAAGAGTTTGATGAATGTCTTGAAAAATACATTCCTGTTTTGATGGCATAATCTAAAATCTATTGGGATAAAGATAATTATTAATAAGTTGAAAAACTATTTAGATAATCAGCAGAATTTTGTGCAGATCATGATGTTTGGAAATTGAATGTTGCTCATGTTTTTTTTGTTTAAGATAATAAATATAGAGAAGCTATTCGATATTATGAACCAATTGTTAAAAAAAATAATGATAATCTATTATCATTAACAGCAATTGTTATAGCCAATTTATGTGTCAGTTACATTATGGTAAATTAAAATGAGGAGGCTGAAGAATTGATGAGAAAATTAGAGGCTGAGGAATAAAAATCATAATATTAGGATCCTGATAAATCTGTTTATCATCTTTGCATTGTTAATTTAGTTATTGGAACATTGTATTGTTCAAAAAATAATTATGAATTTGGTGTTTCTAGAGTAATCAAATCTTTGGAACCTTACAATAAAAAAGTAGATATACAATTAAATATTCTAATTAGATTAATACAGATACTTGGTATTATGCAAAAAGATGTTTTCTTGCACTTATTGAAGTCTTAGCAAAACATATGATCATATTAAAAGACACATCTTATAGTGAAATATTGGATTTCTTAGATGCATCAGATTCCTTTGGTAAAGCAATACCATCTGTAATAATAATATTTTATTCATTTTAGGTGATCAACCCTTTGGAATAAATGGATGAAAAACATACAGTATCTTATGAAGCAAGAATGATTAAGAGGATGTTTTTAAAATTAAGAACATGATAAATATGTAATTTGTTTAATCTTTTTAATAAACCTAATAATTATTAATAATTTATAAATATTGTTAATATTTAATAATATCAAAATTAAATTTACTTTATATATTCTTATTACGACAGATGATGAATTAAAATTGATAATATTTATGAAATATGAATAACATTATTTTCTAATAATATTTTTTTTAAAGATGCAATCTATGTGTGTTTTGGCTATTCCTTAGTTCCATTTCTTAACAAGCTTATTTGCCCTGGTTTATTAGGTTTTGCAAATACAGAAGTAATGAATATATTAATCAAAGTTATTCCAAATAGTGGTTACCTCTAACTTTTGGAATTTTATAATTTTTAATTAGTTTGATAATCTTGGGACTCACATTTATCAGACCTAAACGTGCCATTAAAAAAACCTATATAATTTACCTTGTTTGTCTATATATTGGGATATTACTTTATTTAAATATAGAGTATTTTAGTTAAGACAGTTTAATACTTATTATATTATAATACATATCAGTTGGAATGATATGTTCATTGATGATGTTACCAAACAAAATGATTGGCTTATTTATTTAAATTCAGATTTATATTATAGCTATTTGCTTAGATATAATGTCTTTTTATTTATAGTATTACTTTGATTTAGATTTAGTTATATAATGGGTAAATTCAACTTTAACCGAGCTATTGCTGTAATAGGTTCTGGAGGAATGGAGATTATTACATTGATTTTGTGTATAATGTGTCAGATAAATCCATAGAAAAAATTGGCTGAAGAGGTGCACTTAATTTTTGGATTTTACATCTTTTGTGAACTATTTGTCAGTTGTACCTTTGTTGCAGAATGTGCAAATGTAAATATAAAATTTAAATTGAATTAGCAAGACATTAATATTTACTTAATAGGATTTACAGTCTTGAAAATATCTAACATTTTCTTGGACTTTATTCTATATTCCTTTGTGAAATTAAATTATCCAGAGAATTAAACAAAATCAAGTAGAGTTGATATTGAGAATCCTCCCTAGAAGTTAGATCTAAGGAGTATAGCAACTAGAGAAACTCTTAGTGAATATTCGAATGCTTTGTAAAAAAATGTATAAGAACCCATTCCTTAAACAAAAAAGTCTTGTCCTTCTGTTTAATGGATTTAGTATTTACTAAATATATATTGATTTATTTTACTTTATATTTCGTATTCTAAAATATAATAAATTTGTATGTAGATTGATTACAATTACTTAGAAGTATAATTATTAAGGTAGTACATAAGGAAGAAGATGTGAATGTGAAAGAATATTTGAATGATCTTCTTTCGTAGAAAATTGAGAAGATGTCTACAATAGAAGAGGCTGATTTGATTTTAGATGCTTTAATGAAGACAATTGAAGATTTGGATGGTTAGATAGAGATTAAGAAGAAGAAGGTGAATAAGGAGTTGGAAACAGCTTTAGCAATAAGTGAGATTAATTTAGGGAAGAAGACTATGGAAAAGTAGGAGATTGCAGATGAATTGAAATAACTTAAAGAAGAATACCAAAAGATTAAGACATAAATAAAATGATATTGATAATTCATTAAAATTCAAATAGTTCTTATTCAATTTGAAGAGGTGGATAAATTAAATTAATGAATTTATCACTTTTGATTTTCTATTTCTTACAATACTCAATCACATATTCTAAAAGAAGATATTTATTAATAATTACTTTTGCTTATACCATTACTTAACCATTCAAGATATTTTATATAAGTAATTTCATTATTAGATATAGTGAGTGATTCTGAATTTTTACGAGGTACTTACTTAACTTCCTCCTGCCTTGATTGTTAGATAATCTCTTTATTTAATAACTGTTTTTAACCAGATTTTTGAAAAACATAATTGAATTTTTTGATTTTCTTTTTTATTTGTTTGTATAAAATAGCAGATTCTGTTGACTTTTGAATTTATTATTTCATATTGATTGCAATATTGGTTTTGATATTCTACCCTTTACAATTTAGTTCTTTGATATATAATATTACTTCATCCTTATCATTGAGTTGAGTTTCAAATTGAAATGCAATTCCTAAAATGAATTTAATAGATAATACCTTAGATGTCTGGTTGTTATTGGTTATGAATCTAGTATTAGTGACCATCTTAATCAATGAGAATATTGTTTTAAATTTGGATCTGGACTTCTTTTTAAAATTTAAGTCCTTGTCGTTGAGCATAAATAAAATCTCTGCAAAGCGGGAATAGCATAAAGTAAAAATTAAAGAAATTTTAAATCTTATTTATTAAATCGGATTCAAAGTAAAGTGTTTGAGTTATTGTATTAGTGTTAAGATTCCCAGGATATTAAGAGCAAAGCAAACAATCAGAAAATGGACTTCATATTGCTGACTTAGAGGAAGGTATTACAGAGGAGTAATTATATGTGGAATTTAGAAAGTTTGGATAAATTAGCTTTGTAAAATTGCATAGGTATGAATATGAATTAATAAAATAGATATCCTTTCATTGGAAAATCAAAGCATTATGCTTTTATTTATTTCTCAACATAAGAAGAGGCTCGTAAAGCAAAAGAAGCAATGAATTATAAATAACTTTTAAGAGAGCCAATGCGTATCACTTATATCTAAGAATACGAAAAGGATGCTAACTTATTCTTTGCAGGCTTTGAATTGACTGTAACATTAAAACAACTTGAATAATTCTTCATAAAATGGGGTCAAGTTGTCAGTGTAAAATTGTCTACTGATGAAAATAAGAAAAGTCGAGGTACAATTATCATATTTACAATTAGGTTATGGATGGGTATAATTTGAAAAGAAAGAATAAGCTGATGCATTGTTAGCTGATATTACAGATGGTACAATTGTATACAATGAGAAAACAAAGATTATAATCAAAAGATTTGTTAGGAAAGGTGCAACAGATAGAGAAGATAAACGTAACAATCTTTACATTAAGAATTTCTGGCCATCTCTTGATACTTATGATTTGGATAATGCAGAAGTTCGTGAATCATTAGTAAAATTAATGTTTATCATTATAGGAAAAAGAAATGAGAACTAAATTAGATGAATGGTTCAGTGGTTATGGATCAATTGTATCAATCTTAGTCAAAATTGATGTTGAAAGAAAAGCACCATTTGCATTTGTTAGTTTCAATAGACATTAAGATGCTAAAGAAGCTTAAAGAACACTTGGTACTACTCAAAAAAGAGATCCCTTAAGTACTGGTAGAATGATGTATGTTGGATGGGCTTAGACTAAGACAGATAGAAAATAATAAAGAGATAATAATATTTTTGCTAAATATATTTATGCTGATCATCTCTCTAGAAATGTTACTGAAGAAATGATCAGAACTACTCTCAAAGAATGTGGTTATGGTGATATTCAAATGGTAATACTATTACACTATCATTTTAGATTAGATTAGAGAAAATGTAATAAGGTTTCTAATAAATTATCAGAATTGGATATATTGTTTTCGAATAAGCTTCTGATGCCAATAAATTGATTAAGAAATTAAAAGAAGAAGAAAGCAAATTTGAAGAAATTAAAAAACTCTTTGATCCAAATGTTGAAACTGCTGGTGGCAAATACTTTTAACATCTCTACCCTCAATAATCTTAATAAAGAGGATAAAGAAGAAATAATTAAAGATAATCACCAAATAGAAGAATGTATTCTATGCCATAAGGTCCTACTCCATTTGGTTAGAGAATGCCTTTCCCTCCTTATTAAATGCAATAGAGAATGTAAGGTCCTGGAGGAATGAGAAGACCTTTCCCATAATAAATCCCAGGATTCCCTTAGCCTATTAGACCAAATATACCCTTACCTGTTTAATAGCCTGATATTCAATAATAAGTTCCTCCTTAAGTAATCCAATTCAATAAGAGATAAGATTTACTTGATTTGATGGCTAATTATGATACTTTCAAAGCTAAAACATAAGAAGAATAACTCAGATAAATATAGTAAAATATTTTAACTATCTCTATTTAGACAAATGCTTTATTATAGAATTAAGACTAGACTTAATACTGATACAGAGGCACATTGGAAGAGAATAAGTGAAATTTTGTCAGATCCAACAAATTACTCAATTGATGAAATCGTTGATATGTTTAAAGAAGAAGAACAATTTAACTCTTTTGTAGATGAAGCAATTGAATAATTAAAAGAAGCATCATGTTGGTGATCAATTTTATAATTTGTTCATTAAATGAATATTAAATAATATCTATTAATATATAAAAATGATTCAATTTGCACTCAAAATGATATTATTTATTGGAATGAAAACCAATTTGATGAAGTATCCTACAGCTCCCATTACTACAAATCCAATAGCACATGATGATGCAATTTTAATATATTCTAAATTCAAAACTAAGTAAATACCTCTTTTATCTGGTTTTGTGCATTTTCTAATGAATCTATAACTTTCTTATCCAAAACTTTAAACATCAGACAATATGCCATTGATTCCATTAAGAGTCTCTTAGCTCATTTTATTTTTATTATTGAATTACAATATAAAAATACTTAAGTTATATAATTGAATTATACGTGTAATAATTATTTATATAATATTAATATATTTATAAATAATCATTTAGGAAATATGTGGTTATCAACTTTGTTTCTGTTGACAAATTTCTATTCCCTATATTGACTAGGAGCTTATTCAATAGGGTTCTTATAAAATTATCCTACAGATACAATAGTTACTTACCATATCCTTTATATTATGCATCATCTAATTCCTTCTTTCTATTTAAAACTCTACTATTCTATCTAGTATTATTAATATTCTCAGTTTCTTGGACATCTACATTGAAGATATTGGAACTCTTATTTTTAATAGACGTAATTTTATGTTATTATACTATTGTTTTATGATTGTGTTTAATACATTAACTAAATTGACTAAGAGCATCATCTTATTATTATTATTCATAAGGGTTTGTTTTTTAATGTGCAGCATTTTGGTAGTTATTAGCAACATCAGGATTATAAGTATTTTAATTGCCATAAGCTACTCCAGTGATTGGATTGTATTGTGGAATTGGTGGTTTTGCTGAGTTTTATTTGTTACCACTATTACCTTATTTATACTAAAATACTCAAAAATAACTGTTATACTTTTTAATAGAGAGCTTCATCATCATTAGGTTATTAATAATGATCATATTTATTTGATTATTACAATAATTATGGTTATTAGTGTTCATAATCAAGATTGTCTTAATTATTATAGTTGTAATTTCCATATGGCTTTCCATTATTGTATTAATCAAGAGAATCTTAATAATACTATTCTTATTATTTTTATTAGATTCCAGCCTATTCTTATTTCTTACTTATCTCTTAGTAATACATCTATTTCATGTAATCATCATCCTATTATTACTGATATTATTAATATATACTTATTAGCCTTAATAAGGATTTCCTTGGTATGCATTACCATTATTGTTTCTTTAGTCTTAACCAACCTTCCCTGCAATTTTTAAATCTTCTTTTCTTGTTTAATCTACATCCCATCCTATTTTGAATCCTTATCTGTTGTTCACATTATCTATTGTCTATATGATAATAAGATACCATTATAAGTTCTTATCGAGTTCCTCTTCTCTCCATCAAATTATACTTGATTCTTTGGTCCTGTTCTTGACTATTAATGAATTAAATATTTTAAAAACCATTGTCAATCTTCTTTTTTCAAATTTTTTATTAAAAATTAAATAATGACCAAAAAAATAATCAAATGTATTTATTAAATTATCATCGTTAATAATAATCACTATTTTTATTTTGATTATGCTCTTTTACTGAATTTATATTCATTTCCTTCATTTTTAACAAATTCTTTCAAATAAATTATAGTCTTTTAAAAGATCTCCTAATATGGCACTTCTTCCTCTTTCTTTTCTCTATACTTTTTCAAAATACACTTCACTTCATTAAATTTCTTAGTATGACTTAATTTTATTTCTACATTCCTTTTATAACTCCATGCTGAATTATTAATACTTTTACTACGTACAATCATTGCCTATTATTATTATATTATTATATTACAGCTACTCTAGAATTCCAAAAGCGAACAGCTAAATCCAATGCTTATTTCATAGATAAATCTTCTACTACAATTAATACACTTAAAGTTAAACTCTTAAAATTAGTTAAACAATCAGGCCATTTAAATAAATCAAATGTTTATTATACTCTACCGTTAATATTGTTGTTCAAATGATTAACAAATTTACGATAATAGAATTAATCCAAATATATTTGAATCCCACAAGCATGTTTACCATTCTCTTTATTATTAATGTAATGACTAAAATTACCCCCAATTATAAAACTATCTATATTACTATTCTAATGTCTTTTTAGACTACTAATATAATAATAAAATATTATATACTTATTTTTATGTACAGGTTCAGATCTTGAATGGATAATCTCATATTACAAGTTCTTACTTAAATTTATTTATTCTTTTGTAATCTCAACAAACTAAAACATAATTTCAAATATTTAACCTCGAAACAAATTCCAGAATAATAATACCACAATTCATTCATTTAAAACACTTCATAAACTACCTTAAAATCACATAAAACTTATGTTTCCTTAGCTAATTCCTCAAATTTTTCAATTTCACTTATTATTTCTAAGAATCTTGATTCTTATTTTGTAAAATGACCTTTCAATTATTCTCTCAATGTTCTTTTTTGTTTTTATTCTTAAATTTATATTTTTCTTCCACTTTCACCACTTTTTGATTAATAATGTGTCTCATTAACATAAATTTAAGGTATTTTCAAAGTCATTAATGCTAAAAACTTTTCAGCTTTATCATCTGTGAAATTGAATTCTTCACTTAATAATACAAGTATTTTTTTTTATAACTCTTTAAATTATTAACTTCTATTAATAAATGATTTTAATTTTGCAATTTTCTATAAAATAGTTTAATGTCTTAACATTCTTATAACAGTTTAGGAATTGAAATCTAATTCTAATAGAATTAATTCAAAGAATTGAGTATGACTAATTTTCAATTCAAAATTATTCACATTATGAAATTAATTAATCACATCTCTAGAAATACTTAATAATTCAATAAATTTAGTTGGTTCTGGATCTAATTCTGATATAATATCATATGATGCACAATTATGTTTCGAGAGTTAAAGTCTATCAGAATGTTAAACTTCTCCTAAAGTATATCTTCTTAAATTATTAAGTGGAAGCAATTTTAACCAATATATAACTGGTTAAAGAAGATTCTAACAATATTATACTAATTCTCCTTCTTAGGTTATATATCTAAAACTTGAATTCTGATGAAAACTATTTTCATATTCTTCAATTTAACCAAAGATAGATTAAAATTTCAACATATTTTATGTAGGAATAAGAGGATTAAGATTTAATTAAAATGCTCCTCTTAATTTAAATATCTTTTCAACTCTTGTGTATAATTCTATAATACCAGATTAAAAATTTTAAAAAAATGAGTCAGAACTTTAACTAATAGCTTCCTCTAAACAGGAAGTAAAGAAATTATTTTATTATTTTAATTGTTTACATTCAAATAGTGTTTAAACTAATTCATTAAAATCAGGACAATTAGGATTAGCAATAGATCTAATTACTTATTAAACTCTTTTGTCTTTGTATTCATTAAGGAGACTCTAAGTTGTAGGACGTTTTTAAGGATCCTTGTTTACTAGAACAGTTATCTTCTCTCTAATTTCATTATTATCTACCATACCAACCTTTTAATCAAAATCTTTTGGAAATTTACATGTTTCTCTTAATTAAGTAATATAATTGATTCTTTCCATATCTGTTTTAAATGGATAATACATTTCAAATAGGATTATACCTAAAGAGTAAATATCAACTTTAGAATCATATTGACTTTATTCTTATTCAGGTGCCAAATATAAGAAAGTACCAACTCCTTAAGTTAAACCAGATCTTTAACTATGATTATTCTATATCATATTTGAGTTTCTCATTAATTTATGATCAATAAATTTAATTTCTTATTTCATTTCTGTAGCTAAACCAAAATCACCTAATTTAACATTTAAATCTCCATCCAAAAAGATGTTTTAAGGTTTTAAATCACGATGTATAATATTATTTCTATGTAAATAATATAATGCATCTAATATTTATCTAATAATCTTTTTCCTTTATTCAGATGTTAGATTACGATCATCAATCTTCTTTTTTAAAGTATCTCCTGTACAATATTCCATTTGAATATATAATAATTATTTATTACTATTTTATTTTGGTTAATGAGGTTTGACTTCTGGAGTTTAAATGGATTCTTCTTGAATTTATTAATCACCATCAACCCATTCAATTTAAAAATCTAAATCATTATTGTCTTAATAATCGAATTATGCATCTTCTTCCTATTATTCTTCTTAACTAATACTACTTCCCTTTCTTAACTATTAAAGATCATCATCATCAGATTCTTCTTCAGAATCTTCTACAAATTCTTCATCATCTTCAATATTTTCATATTAATCTTTAATATATTCTTCAGTCCAAGCTTAATAATATCTTACAATATTTTGATGTTGAATTCTTGATAATAAAACAGCTTCATTCTTTGTTTTTTCAGTTAATTTTTTATTCGAATAATCTAACACTATTCTTTTTAAAGCATAATAATTTCCATCAAATTTATTTCTAGACTTAAATACTTTGCCAAAACCTCCACTTCCAATAAGTTCTATTTCATCAAAATCTTATTAAAATCTAGAGAAACAACAAGTTTATAATTGAGATAGTTATTCAATTGGAGGTACTGTTGAGACAGGTTAAAATTGTGGTTCTTATTAATCATACTTTTCTACTAGATGATCTTTAAATGAATCAAAACCAAGAATAGATTATCTCATATCTAAATCTTCACTTGTATTCCCAAAAATATTTGAGATACCTCTTGTTATCTAAAGTTCATTATATTATTCCACTTATAAATTGTTATTAACAAATTTGTATTAATTTTCTGCTCTTCTTTTTATAAATTCTTTATCAATTTCAGTTAGTTTAGTTTCTAATTAGATTATTGTTTCCAATAAATTGGAATTTGAACAACTAGATACCAAATTAAGAATTTCTTATTTCTCTACTTATAAGAATGTTGTATTAAATAATACATCAATTTAAAATTATGGACCTTTAATCAAAAGTACTATTTAAGATGTAGATTATTCATCTAAAAAACTTTTTAGTTATAATTAAAATTGAATTGAATCATCTTTTTCATAATTCAAATGAATATCATAAGGGTATATGTCTTACAATTGTAAAAATTAATCTTTTATTGAAATCAATCTCGGATGCTTTTACAATTCAAATGCTTATTCAAAATCATGATCAATTGTTTACGTATAATCATCATTTCGTCTAAAATAACTGATATCTGTTTGAATATATTTGTTTTTCATTATTAAAATTATATATAATCATTATTAATTTATTTTATTCAATCTTATCCTTAATTGATAAATACACACTTCCACAATCTATTCATCAAATACTTTGATTTCTAAGATTGAGTAATTACACTAATATGGTAGAAATCATATTTTCATTATTTAGACTAAGATTTATGGGTGTTTTTGAACTCTCCTATTATTTTACAATAATAAATATGTCTTGCATTATTTCATTGTAAGATAATTTCTACATTTGTTAAAATATCAACTAATCTAATATTGGATTTTCAGGATCTACTATAATAGAATTTTTGGTAAACAAAAAATCAAATGCCATAATCCTTTAAATAAACAAAAGTCAATAAAGCATGAATGAATTTTAATCTTAAGATTTAAAGTATTTCTTATATGTAATGTATAATATATAGATTTATTATTATAATATGATGAAGATTAATTCTAATTTTATTTATAAAACTAAATTTCTCATTTAAATCTATAAATATCATTCATTTAACTCTTAAACTTTTAAGTAATAATTATAATAGATTAATATCAAATTTGAATATTTATTTAAATGAATTAAATTCATCATTTATAATTCCACTTCATTTTTATTAAATATTTTAATCTAATTTAAGCAACATCATAGACAATAAATTCATTGTAAAGCAAAGAGGTCTTAATTATATAAATAATAATATTACATTAGCAACTCCTGAAGGTGCTCCTTTACCAATAGGGACTTAGACCTCAGTCATTCCTGGGAATGGAATATTTTAAGCAGGTGGTGGCATTGTCTTACCTCTTCCCCAAGTACTGTGTTTACCAGGTGGTAAATTATTAGCATAATAATCTGAATAGAATTTTTCATTTGTATTTCCTAAAGCTACATCACATAAAAGTATCAATCCTGTATTATTCTCTCTTGTAACAGCACAATAATTGGCAGATTTAGAGACCATATCTGCAAAATAAACACCCTAAAAAGAATTAAATAAAGATATTACTTTTCCAAACATATATCCAGTTACTGGAGCTTCAGGTGGTGCAATTCTCATTCCTTAA
The DNA here is from genome assembly GCA_000733385.1 of Paramecium biaurelia. Lineage (NCBI taxonomy): Eukaryota > Ciliophora > Oligohymenophorea > Peniculida > Parameciidae > Paramecium > Paramecium biaurelia. Next base: position 139,594 of record JPFL01000124.1, read on the forward strand.
CTTAAAATACCAACAAAATTAGTTAATCTTGAACCATGCCATAAAAGCATTCTATTTCCAATATCTTTTTTAAATCTATTATCATCTTAATCTTTTTATAATTCAAAGACATCTAGTACATCTAAATCATAATTTTTATGTGTGTCACAATGAGTATTTTAAACAAATTCTTTTATTATTTTAACTTTATCTTCTGATGGTTCTAAATATTACATATTTATTCCAAGTTTTTTAAAATTTTCATCAATAACATTTGTATCATCATCTTTTTATTCTTCCAATATTTTTGTTGCTACTTAAATTTATTAAATAGATTCCAACATTTCTAATTTCTATTTTACCAATTAAGAAGTATTAATTAATGGTGCTTTTGACATACCAAAATCATGTGGAATTTAACTGTAAAACTCACTAGTTAATGTCTATAAAGTTGTAACATTTGGAGTCTTCCTATTTAATTCTTCAGAGATTTTCTTTAAAACATCAAACCCTTTATTAATAGTTGAAGCTGCCAATTTTCCTAATGGCATTTTCTTTGCATCATAACCTATTCTAAAAAAATAATATATAATTTATATTACTCTTTCATTTAATTATTAATCATCTTCATATCAAAAATTAACCTTACTAATTCTTTAATTTTTGTGTGCAACTTGCTCTTTTCATAAGACTCCTTTTCTCTCTTCTCTTTTTATTTTTCAACCTTTTCTGCATCCTTTGGATCTGTATTAACACTATAATCTTTTTCTAGTATTCTATAATCTCCTTTTACACTCTTATCTCTAACCTTACCTTCATATCCTATTTTAGCAGAATCAAGACTACTACCACAGGGTTGTAGAGCTTATTAACCAGATTAACCAACTCTTCCCCATCTAGTAAATACAAAATATGTATCTAATTAATATATTCGAATAAGATACCTGATGATTTACTCTTTAACAATTACACAACATAGAATTTATTATTATTGTTTTATCCAATTATATTAGTTTGATTCATCATGCAGTCATATACTTTTGCTGCATCTTCAAACACTATATAATTATCCCTATTCAGAACAAATTCATCAACAGGAGCTTTACCTGTAAATACAAGCTTTTTTAGATTCTAATCCTCTTCTTTCTTTGCTGGAGATGGGGATTTCTTCACTGCCTTTATAGGTTGAGGTGATGGTGACTTTTTGTTACTTTTCTTTGAATCCTTTCTCACAGGGGCTTTTTTAGGCGGAGGTGAAGGGGAAGGTGAAGGAGTCTTTTATTTAGCTTTTCCCTTTCCTTTAGACTTGGATTAATCTTTTGTGACTTTTGCTACTACATCTCTATAATTTTATTGAATGTCATTATACTTTTTCTTATCATCAACTTTGTCTTCTTTTTTTGATCTTGTCGATCTTTTGGCAGGTGGAGGTGATGGAGATGGTGCCTTATTTTTTGTTACTTTCTTGGGAGGCATTATCAAATAAGATATAAAAATTAATTATTTAATTAGATTCTCATCAGAAAAAAAAAACATTTTATTAAATGGGTATTAGTGTTTCATTCTTATATTATTATTTGAAGCATAAATATTTAAAGTCACTATTTTGTAGATTTATTTTTCTGTTTCCATTTAATTCTTTCATTATTTTATTGAATCTATAATTGGTAGATGTCTAAGATTAATTGTGTAAAATCAATGTATATTCAACGAAAGATTGATATTTGTGAATCTAACACTTTTAGAAATTATAAATTACTAATTCATAAGTTTGGTTGCAATTATCTATTATATCAGGTTTGTTATATTTAATTGAATAAATGCTAAAATTTTCTGTTGATTATAAAATAATTTATGTCGTAATATGATTATCAAACTAATTATTGATCAACTAATTTTTATTTAATGTATTTTCTATAGTGCCTTTTTTAAATATTGAGTGAGATAATAATCATTACTAGTGTTATAATTAACAAAGAAATTATTTTAAAATAATAATCAGATCACAATCCAATAAATCTCGATCTTATCTATTATAATAGTCTCTTATATATAAATATTCATTTCAAATGAACAATTTATAAAGAAAATGACATTAAATCCAAAAAATTTAAATATAAGTAATTTGTGATTAAGACAGAAAATAACATAAATATATATGATAAATATTAAGTATTTAGTGAATCTAATAGTTTTTGATTGCTATCTAATATTCTCGATAATCTGCTAAATATTTGATTTTGAAATATGCTCTCAATCAACATTGATTCTTTATTTTTTAAGAAAATATTGCTACTTTGTTGTAATAATAAAAATGTATTTTTACAATAAATAAATATGTTTCATTTTTTTAATTAAATTATAGGACTGATTATTTAGTATTTATTCTCTTAGACTTTTACTATTTTAATAAGGTATTTTAAAATAATCATTTAAGCAACTAAGGCATTATTTATATTGAAGAGAGTTTTAACGGAATCAGTATTAAAAAAAGTAAAGGAAAATTAAGATATATTTTATAATTTTTATGTATTCATAAGGTGAATTCCTATTTAAAGATGTAAGCATATTTCGCAACGTCATCCTATTTATAGGATAATAGCTTTTATATTACATCTTTTCCATTAATCTACATGAATACTGTAAAATACTAATTGTTCTACCTATCCTTTGATCTGATATCACCTTTCCTTAATATTTTAATTAGTATTTCTAATCCTTTTTTAAGATGATTAGATGGTATTTCTTTTATTTATGCTAACTCTAACATTCCCAAAATACTCTGTATAAGTTTATTCTTAACCATCTAATTTACATCTTCATTCGTTCCATGTTATACTGCATTACCAATCATTTCTAAAGCATCTCCACTTAATTCTAAATTCTCATCTGATAAAGAATTAAATAATGATATCAAGAAATTTTAATTAGATAAAACTTTGAATAAAGTTTCTGTTGCTGCAAATGTTTAAATCATATTACCACTCTTTTCTCTACTTTTAGGATCAAGAATATTTCTAATTTGAGATAAGAATCCACATTCTAATAAATAACGAATTTATTCTTAATTTCCTTAGAAAATACATTCAAAAATTCTTAAAATGGAAACAAAGTTACATTGATACATTAATTGTATCAATCTATTTACTATTCCATAATCTATTAGTATAGTTATTTTGTTAGGTTCACCATCCAACATATATCCAAGTGCCCAAATTGCATCATTTATCATCTTGATATTTGTTGGTGTTGGTTCATACATGATGACTTTCATAAATATATTAAAGACTGGTCTTATCAATTCAAATCTTGGACTTGGTCTTCCAATACACATATTGGCCAAACACCAGACATAGGTTGCTTCATATCTTAATTCCATTTTTATTATAATTCTATTCAAATTACAGGCTTGAAGTATGCAATCTCTATATTAAATTGAATCCCCAGCCAATTTACCTAATATGACCATTATCAACATTGATAATTCTGGGTTATCTTTTTACAAGATGGACAAAGCCAGTTAAACAATTCCATTTTCAAATATTATTCTTGAAATATCACTCTTTCCTCCTGCAAAAATTGATATGATTTCTAATATATACAATTAATTTAACATGTAGCTTCCAATTTTATTATGTATGTGCTTCCATATTCGATTAAATAAAATAGGAGTGGTACAAGTTCATTAGTAAATATTTCTGCTTAATCAAAATTCTTATTAAATTATTGAAACAATAATACAGACAAGGTCTTTCTTAATTATATTAAAGCTTTATGAATTTCTAGAATATTTTCAGATTTAATTGCATCAACTGCATCCTTGACAGAAATTTATTCATTTGAAGTGTTTAATATAAGTAATAACTGATCTTTAAGTTATTTTGACATCTCTTCCTATTCAAGCATCTCTTAATAGCTGTATATTTGTTAAATTTTTTGATTGCCATTTAATTTCTGACTATTTTTCATATTATCTATTGTCTTTTAGATATATAAAAAGATTTTATTAATTTTCCATAAACACTTAGATCTTCTTATTCATATTATTTGGTTTGCTTTTAATTTATGACGTTGGAAATGGATATTCAATGTTGTATCATTATAACAAACATACTACGTCATATAGGGATATTTATGGATAATAAATAGGGATTTTGTTAAATTTTTATACAAGAAAGGAGTACATGATGGAAGTTAAAAATATAATAATATTAAGTTAAAATATTTAAATTATTATGCATCTCTTGAATTGTATAATTGATTCATTCATATCTCTCTTACTAATAGATATTAGATATTGCCAGAGTATATCAACAATTTAGGGAATGAATATTCATCATAAAAAACATAATTTACTAATCTATAATCTTATTAAAATGAGAATACCATTGAATGTATTATGCATATTCTATTTTTATTGATCAAATATCAATAATCTAAGTAAATCCATAAGGGAAAGATGATAAATTAAAAAAGTTTAAAATGATTAATTCTTCCAATATTTATATACTTATTAATCACATAATCCCTAATCATAAAAAATAAAACTATATACTTAATACTCTTTTCAACTCCATTTAAAGATGATGTATCATCATTCTGAGAAGAAAAGAAAGTCTAATCTACATTCAGAAAAAAACTGAAGATTTATATATTTAAACTACTTGTTTGAATGAAATAATTTGTTTAATTATTATGTAATTAAATCTGTTAGTAAAGTTTTTTGAATCTAATTCAGAATAATGATAATGTTAATTTCATATACTAACTAAAATTATCTAGAATGAAAAGATAGATGGATTATTCTTGGACATTATATCTAATTGATGGATAAATCTGCATTGCTATTTCAGTATACTTGTTATTCATTACTTAGTTGAATTTTAATATTCAAAGGAAATACAAAGTTATTAAGATAGAGTTATTTTGATGATCTTAATTATTTAATATTTATCTCGCTTCTAATTTATAAGTTCGAATTGAGATTTGAGATCAGAGATCACATTAATTTTTAAGGCATAGACATGCAACTTAAAATATGTACTGGTAATATATTTTGGAGAAGTATATGTACTGAAATTGTTAGATATGACATCATTTATTTGATTTTAATAAAATGGAATATAAGAGAGATAATAGGAAGTATAGGTTTCTCCAAAAACTAAATAACATTTATCTAAAGAATTTAATTATAATTTTCATATATAGGTGATGTATATTTATTTAGTTAGTTTTATAAACCTTAAAATGAATTAGAGGATTATCATTCAGAATGATGTTGTTGATTACTAACAATATTTTATTTATATATTATAATTTATGTACTTCATCATCCACATATCTTTTGCAGCCTTTGTATCAATTATCTTGCTTTATCTATTCTATTATATGCATTTCAAAACTAACTAACTGAACTAAATAAACTAATCAAACTTATTAACAACACAATCAAACCTTAACCTTAAGAAATCAAGCTCTACAAATAACCATCAATTACGACTCACTAGAAACTCAGGTCAATCATCAGACTTCACACTTTAAAATACACTTCGTCTCCATAGAACATTATCAAAAAAAGGCACCATAACTATCCAAACTATTCCAGAAGTTGGTAATTAGAATAGAAATAGTTTAAGTAATGTTTCACCTATGAAGAATTTACTTAAAACACCAACATTGACAAGAAAATAGTCAGGTTAACAAATTATACAATCTAGAAATATTATCAATTTACAAACGAATCCTTCATTATAGGAAATACCTGACTCAGTTAGATAATGTGATATTAAATTCTTAGGAGAAATCAAACAATAAAATTAGAATATCAAATCAAATTCTCAAAATTCATACATAATTTATAGAGTTTTAATTAGAATTATAATTTCATAAGCTTTAATTGGATGTTTATTTTAATTAAATTTACATTTTTCAATCTCTGGACTCATTGACTTAATTATACTCTAGATATTTAGATTCTTTTAATCAAATAGAAAATGGATTTAAATCATATAATTAATTATATCTCTAGCTTTAAATATCTCTATTCTTTTTTTATTTGAAATTGATTTTATTTGGACAATAACCTTCATTGTAATTATAGTCATTGATACAATCTTGGAGATTGCTATACTTAAAATTAAAAAAACATCAAACATAGATACAATACCTACCTAAATATGATTCATCTATTATATTACATCATATAAATATAAAATAAATAAATGATTTTAATAAAATGACGAAATATGTTATTGCATAATGAATCATATAATTTTGAAATTAATATACTGTAATGATGAATTATCATAATTCAAAACCAACCAATATCTTACCTCTAGAAATCAATATTAAATACACCAAAAAATAAATGTAAAGAAAATAATAATATGAAAATGACTTCAAAAACTTCAAAGAAGATAGTTAAATCTCAATTGATCAAATGCTCAAATAATAAGACTTGGCTGAAAAATAGAAAGAGGTTTGTCTCAGAAATTCAAAAACCTTTGAACTCTTTGCTACATGTATATATCTTATTCATCAAATTTAGGTATGGAAAGACATGAGGGTAAAATTGACAACTTTGCAAAATACCTTTCAATCAAAATGTTATTTATTGAAAAACAAGCTCTTGAGTGTTATAAAGGAAATACTAACGATCGAGAATATGAAAGATGTCATCAAAGAATTGAATCATAACTACATGATGTCTATAATGAATACTACTAAGGTTTACTCAACCTCTGACTATTATTTATATATAATTTATTCAATAAATTTTAATATCTTATAGTTGCTTAAAAATCACTTTATATAAATTATAATCAAGTTTTTAATATAATCATAATATTCTCAAATATTTTATACATATTTATTAAATCGCTAATGTATTCATTATGATAAGTGGCTTAAACCAGACTCTAATTTAAATTCAATATATTAAATAATTACATCATCATTACAAGCAAAACATCTACCAACATATCCAGAAACGCATCTCTAACAATAATTATGAGCACATGGAATTACAGTAATAGTATTTTACAATTCTTTTCTACAGAATTTGCAAGTAAGTTGCTGTCTCAAAGAAAACTATCTCAATATTATAACAATTACTGTAAACTATTCTAATTACTACGATTTAATTGATAGATTTTTCATTTTTATTTAACTTTCATAATTTTCATCTATTGCTTTTCTTAAGGTATCATCCATTCTTCTATAAGTATCCTTATATTCAAACTCCAACTTCTTTAATTATTATGCCAAAGTAGAGTTATCTATCTAGTATCGTAAATCATTATTTATCAATTTTAGATAAATTATTTGTTATTCCTACTCCTCTAACTGCATTTTTAATTTAACATTTTCTAACTTTAAATCCTCTGAAATCCTAACCTAAATTACCAAAATCTCTATTTACTTGTTCCTAATACTTTTGTTCAAATTCTTATTGTAGTTTCTCAATTATCAGGCAATCAGATTAAGATTTAGTTACTTGAATTCTTTTTAAAATAGATTCATCATTTTAAGTTGGTATTTGCTTTTTGCTCTCATTAGATTGCTTCATAATACTTAACTGTCTTTTCGATTTAAGTACATTTGTCTATCTGTATGCTTTCTCCAAACTTACACTATTCTAGTTTTCATAGTTTATTTTTGTTTTATTGAACAGTATTTTTTATGAAGTAGTTTGTTCTAATAAAGGCAGTTTACTAATGAGCATTAAGAGTAAAATTCTAAATTATATAATATTAATAAATTCATAAAATATTTCAATCAGAAAGCTTTTAAGCCCAATTTATTGAATATTAAAGACATTGAGGATTCTCTCATTTAATTACTTTTTACAATAAACATTGAAATGGAACCATATTTACAAACTTAACTGATATTTTTAAATGTATTTAAAGTTCTAAAATAGTGAAAATCATTTTAATTAGAGTTATAATATTGCGAAAATCAATCTAATATTTCTAAGCACTATAAAAGTGCAATAAATTAACTCTAAAATTAATAATTGTTTTAATGAAAGTAAAATTTGATTTACTATTGTATATTCTTTGTTTGCAACACAGGAAATTTATGGATCTTATCTATCAAACATCAACCTATTTCAGGACAAGAATGTACAATTTGATTTCAATCTAAATTAATTCATTATATATTGTATTCTTTTTCTCTTTTTATTTATTAATATTTCTATATTTACTTAGTTTCTAATATTGATTTCTATTCTTATAAACAAATAAATTAAGATACGGATATACTTTTTAGTAACATAAATTAACTTCCACTTACAATTTAAAATTAAATAAACAGTTAAAATCATTCTGATAATTCTATGATATATGTATCTGATAAAAGCTGTAATTAAACTTAAAAATATTTCTTCTTATTTAATTAGAATTTAGGTTAAAAGGTAACTATATTATAAATATCTATATTGTTTTGATATATTTAAATGAATCAAATTTATAATTAATTGATTGAATTCTATAAAAAATTGGTTAATGATTCTGTAGTATGTTATTAACAATCTAAAAGTTAATCCTTAGATTCTGCTTTTTCAAAACAATTTTAGGTCCAAAAAGGCCAATATTTAACCATTGATTCATATTTATGATCAACTGCTTTTCTCTTTGTTTACAATTACTGAATGCCTTTAGATAATAGAATAATAATTACATCTATAATAATCATTGTAATTTTCATTGGATTATTAATATATTTGATAGCATTTCTCTCTTTATTCATTTGTTTCCTTTTAAATATATCTTTAAAGAGATTGTACATTGACAGTTAATTATTTTAGAAACAATTACTATTTCTAATCAGCCATAATTAATAATTATTTTATTATAAAGTATATTGAAATTATTCCGAATAAATGGTAATCTAATGTTTGTTATTTTGAGACATTAATTGTTTGTAAAATCTAATATAAAGTTAAATTTATGTTGAAATAATTCATATTAATTATTTAATAGTTCTTTCTTTCTAAGATTATTTTAAAATAATACTTGTTTATAGGATTATTAGGATCAACAGTATTTGAAACCTTTGTTTTATATATTTATTGATACTCTATTATATGAGAATCATTTAAATTCATTAAATATATAATTTTATCAACTTATATTTTTTTGGAATTCATTTATATATCTCTAAACATCTGCTTTAGCTGATTCTACACATTTATCAGTATCACCTGATTAAATGCATTTTTCAAATTGATTACCCATAAATACCATCTTAAAATCAAATAATCTCATCTCTTTATCTACTCTCTTACTTCTTTTCATCATGCCTTGCATTAATTTAACAAAATACAATCTGAATATCTATTAACATCTTTGCTATTTTAAGATAAACAAGATAAATGAATAGTTTCTGGAACTCTTTGAACAAGTTATTCAAATCCTTTTTACAAAATTTCCAATTGTTATTACAATTAAGCTCCTGCTGGATTGGGTGATTACATGCCAGAATTAATTTATTTTATTTTAATTAAATTAAAAAAAATACAATAAGACTCTTTTAACCTAATAATAATTAATCATCCTTTTTGTTTTTGGTGTTATTATTTTAATTAAAGCATCTCTTTTTAATGCTTTAACTTTTCAGCTAATTACAATGTATCTTCAGGAGATAAAAATAATCCATTCCTTCTTCTTTCAAATCTACCATCTAACTTATTCTTTTATGATACTATTTATTAGTATTACATTTTCTCATGATCTAACTTCTTTCTTTTTTTAATCAATTCCTCTTCAATCTATAATTATTTATATAAGAAATACATTTTCTAATTCCTATTTCAATTCCTTCTCATCTAAATCAAAGTCATCATTTCTTAATTATTTCTATAAAGCATCTTTCATATTCTTCTTCTTTTTTAAAGAATGATCTTCCTTTTCTAATCTCTAAGCTTACTTTATCATATCCCTTGTTTTTTTCACTTAGTTAAATGATAATTTGAAATCTTCAAATGTAATTCCATTACTTAATAAATCACTCTCCAATTTAGCAAATCTTGCCATATCTTTTGGACCTATTAAAACTAATGTTTTTCCTTCTCTATTGATTCTTGCAGTCCTACCACATCTATGAACAAATGTGTCTGCTGTAAAAGGTACTTGATAATGAATAACATTTTCAACACCTACAATATCTAGACCTCTTGCAGCTACATCAGTGCAAACCATTATATTACTCTTTTTAGCTATGAATTAATCTAACTTAGTTAATCTTTATCTTTATTATTATTAAGAATGTAAAGTAACAGCTGGAAGCTAAAATAATTATATAATATTAATACTCCAAGAACTTTTAGCATTGAAGTAACTTTGTTTGCATATGTAATTGAATTTAAAAAAATAATGAATGTTTAATCTTCATTATTCTTAAACCAATGATAGATATGTAAAAGTTTATCATCCTCCTCCATTAAAGATTTAAAAAATTATAATTTTTCTGGGAATACAAGTTACTAAGTTAAATCAACTATATATGGTTATTCTTTGATCTTCAATTTACCTAAAAGTGATTACAATTTAGGAACAGATGCTTTCATTTATTTTAATAACAATTTATCAGCTGAATTTTATTAATCATTTTTAGATGTCTTCAAGAATTAAAATTTTGACCCAGTCTTGAATTAATGAGTTAAGGTTGCTGAAACTAAAAATGTTCTTAATTCATTTCTAGTCTTTAAAGAGTAATCTTTTTATTAAAAATTTTATGGTTTCTTCTTATATTTCTATTTTTACTCTTTTTTTATGTTTTTTTTTCCTTACTCATTTTCTTCTTCATCATCATTTTCATCTTCTATATTATCATCCTCTTCAATTTAATCATCTTCATCTTCATTTTCAATTTCTTCTTCTTGAATATCTTCTTAATTTGATGCTTCATCTTCTTCTTGCTCTTCTTCTTCTTCTTCCTCTTCTTCTTATTCCTCTTCTTCTTATTCCTCTTCTTCATTTTATACTTCTTCTTATTCTTCTTGTTCCTATTCAAGTTCATCATCTTTATTTATTTCTTCAATATCATTTTATATTATATCATTATCAATGTATATCTTACCTTTACCATTCTATAATTTTATAAAGTCCTCATATGTCATTTCTACTGGTTTTTCAACTTCAAATGTAATTTTCTAATTATTTAGATAAACTGCTTCACTTTGTTCTTTCATCATAGAAATAATTTGTTCTTTATCATGTGTTATTTAAGATGGTGTTGTAATTTTTGTCATAATATTATCTAGTTATGGAAAATGACCTAATTCCACCATTCTATCGGCTTCATCAATAATTAAAAATTTAATGAGATTCAATTTTTTAATTTTTTCATTTTCCTCATTTTCAATGAAATCCCACAATCTACCAGGTGTAGCAATTAATATTAATGGAGCTGCGTTTATAATTCTCCTTTATTTCTCTTTAGACATCCCTCCTACTAAACAACCAATTGATAAATTTGTGATTGCTTTCAAATGTTTATAAATTTACATTGCTAACTCTCTTGTTGGAGTTAGGATCAAAGCTATGATTTATTTATCTGGATAGTTATTCATATTCTTTAAGATCTCAGAAATTAATGGAATTCCAAATGCTAAAGTTTTTCCTGATCCTGTTTAAGATGCTATAATAATATGCTTATGTTTTTGGTAATTATTTAGAACTTCAACTTATACAGGTGTTGGAGTATTAAACCCATTGTTTTAAAGATTTTATATAACCTCTTTGTGAATTGCCTCAAATTAATTCCAATTCATTTAATAATTAAAATAATTCAGAAAAGTTAAAAACTTTTAAAATTAATAATCTTTTATTTCTTTCAATTTTGCAAACTGATCAGAAAATTAATTAGAAATTCCATTTCTCCTTGATTTTCAAGATCTTATTAAATTATTTTATTTATTATAAATAATTGTAATACTAAATAATTACTAATTTACAGATTATAACAGTTTAATTTGTTTCAATATATTACTTAAATAAATTAATTTCTAAAATCATTTATTAATATAAAAATTGAAGCCTTATGTCTAATCCAGCTCCAAATAGATTTCATCTTCCTTCAATTGTATAAAGAGATGTTTCACCTAAAAAAGACACAACAACTACAAGAACCATGAGACCATCTCTCTTTTTAAATTAACTTGATCTACTTCCTTAGTCTCTAAAAACAGAGGGAGAAGTTACAGATACAAATATTGGAAATAAAATATACACCTAATGTGAAAGTGATCCTCTTATTGAAATTCCTATTCATTTTCATTTACCTAAATTAGTTACAACCAGACCTAAGAGATTTTAAAGATCCTTACCAGAAATTCCTTTCATAGTCCAAGAGTCGCGAAATGCAACTCCTGTTGAATTTGAGAGGCCCTAAAAACGAACTAAACTATTTCTTAAAAGATAAGATTCAAAAATATTGGCACCAGTAACAAAATTCTAAAGAAAAAAAGTGGAATTTAAGAAATCTTTAATTGTGATTGATATTGAAACTGGAAATTAGGATAAGTAAGAGATCTCTGGGACTCAAAAACCCCTAAGAAGAATAGCCCATTAAAAGACTAAATCATTTCAAATAAGAAATGAATGATAAAAATATTAATCTTCTCATCTATTTTAACCTAAATATCTATTAATAATATAAGAATTTAAGAGAATCATCCTTTTTGCAATATTTTTATGTGGAAAAGGAGAAGTATTTTGAAGGACTTAAATACTTATTCTAATTATATAAATCAATTCAGAAATCCAGAAGAATATTTATTAAGTTCTATATCGTTAAAGTATTAAAATATATTTCTATTACATTACTTTATTCCCTTTGTAAAATTTAAGGTGTTCAGAGTATTAACTCCATCTAATTTTTTTGTTTACATAATAACATCAATAATGCTGAACCAGATTTACATCTTCAACCTGAACATTTACACTTATTATTAATATATATAATGTATAGACTACTTTAAATTAAGTATAATTTTCTCCCTGCTTTACTCAACTTGGCATTTGAGTCTTAAATACTTAGTTTAATTACTTTTTATATAATAATTCAGACTTTTTAATTATTAAAAGAAAAATAAATGAAGAAATCAAGATCTTACTCTTTCATTTTTAATAAAAAGTCAAAAGAATAGAGTGGATGGAAGCATAATTTTAATATGTTTAACTATTTATTAAATTAAATCATTTTTAATATATTGAGCATTATCTACTTATATTGTATTAATATGTTACATCAAAATTGTCTAATTACAATATATTTTTCATTTCTATAATTGAATATCTTAAAACATTAATTAAGTTATATTTTAAATTTATGGGCACTTGCTCTTCTAAAAAAACCACTCTAAAATGTATAAACCTAAGAAATCTTCAAAATAATTTGATTTCAGAAGGCCCTGCATCACCCACATTAATTTTTTCCAAAAGGAATGATCATACCTTAGACTTTAATTATGTTGACGAGGTTATTCAATCTTCTAATGTGATCAAAGAGAATTATTTAAAATATTATAATCAGATTAGACATATGGATAAAGTTATTCAAAATTAAAATTCTATAATTGTTTAGCATATTTTGACCAGATAAATATTTATCGCTGAAGTTTTAGACAATAACGACAAAACTAATAATTATATTTCACTATTTTCAAACTTATTTCATGAAAATTTATAGGATTTTGTTGAAATATATCACTATTGTTCATAATATACAATAATTAAGAATTATTGTAATGGAGGAAATTTGGAATCATTTATATTAAATGAATCTAAAAATATCACAATTTATTAAAAATAAATAATATTAGGGTAGATTTTTAATGTCATCTCCTATTTACATTCCAAATCTATTGTTCATGGTAATTTAACCTTAAAAAGCTTTGAGATTGTGGATTAATCCTCAACAATCTAATTAAAATTAGTTGATTTTTTTTCTGCTATTATTTCTGATAAAAAACCTGCCTTGAAACATAAATTTTCAAGTCCCTAATTAGTGCAAGCTCACCTTGATAATTAAATGATTGAGCCAACATTTAAGGATGATGTTTGGTCTTTAGGAATTATAGGAGTTCGATTAGTTTATAACTTTTCTCTTTTTACTGGAATTTCGTTAAGAGATTTTTTAGAAAATATTCTATAAGGAAGAAGAAATTAAATTCCGGAAATTCAGAATCCTTATTATTGTGAAATTTAAAACATATTAAACAAAATGCTTGAAGTAAATCCTTAATAGAGAATTGATATGATTGAAATTTTAGAGTCTTCACTAATGAATTCCTTTTAATTAAATTTACAACCAAAAATTATCGATCCTTTAATTTTGCCTCTGTAACAGATTCTTTTTTATATGATGGCTGAAATGTTTAGTGATAACTCTCTTGAATATCTCTCTTAATTAAAAAATACAAAGAAAATAACTCGATTTCAATTAGCAACTTTAGTTCGAAAATAATATAAACATTTATATAATTAGTCAGAATCTTTATTTGCTGTCAACCAGATTTTTAAATCACAATCAGAATTATAATACATTGAGCTTCTCTCTAGATTAACTGATAAGAGATCTATTATTACAAAAGCAAACTTGTAAAAATCATTCCAACACTTTTCTAATTAATAACAATATATAACACTTAATGATATTCTCCCCTTTTTTTAGGAGAAGGAAATCCTATTGAAATAAGCATTCAAATAGTTTTCCCAAGAAAAAATAGATCTATTTTAATTTTTTGCTTTGATGTTTGATTATTTATTATAATAATGAGAATCCTTAAGATTAAGTTAATGATATCCATATAAATTTGTATTTTATTATAATATAACTATTTATTTTGAATTATTCAAACATATTATTTTATGTATTATAAACAAAAATTATGAAACCAATATCTGGTTAGATCCAAAACACATTTTTATACAATTTTTTATTAAATTCTATCTATTTGTAATATATGGTTATTTTTTAAAGTTATTCATCAACTTTTTATTACATTTTTTAAATTGGTGCCATATGGTATTATTAACTTTAATAATTAATAATAGTTTTATTAAAATACATTAAACTGTTAAATTATGTATTAATATAGATTATATCACTTTATCAATATAGGGGTTTAATAATTATTATGAATACTTTAATGGTTTGTTGTCTAATAGTAATTAATAAATTTAAGAATTTCTTAGTTTTTATTTAATTGCTTTATTTTTTTATTATCATTTTTTGTATTAATAGCTTAAATACTTGATAAAATTTTTGCAGCTTGATAGCTTGATTGTAGCACTATCCGTTTTCAAAAAATTTATTTATCAATTCATTTTCCAACAACTATAAAACTAATATTGATTCAATTTAAGATTTAAATTTTTAATTCAAACCTTTTATAATTCTAACAGACCATATAATTCATACTAACTGTTTTCAAGATGATGATTTTGAAAATTAATTATAAAGTTATTTTATTAAAATACTACAACCCTATTAAAACAATAATAAATTTTAAATCAATAAAAAAAATAAAAAAGAAAAAAATTGGAGTAGCCGAGCTTCGCTCTCGGCGCCTCGTGAATGCAAATCACGCGCTCTACTAAATGAGCTACTACCCCACGCTGATTAATCTAAATATATATTTATAATAAATAGAAGTGTGATTGTAAAATATAGATATTAATCAAGTAAAATGTTCTCAAAAGTCTTGTATTCAAAATAAATATACATTATTATAATTTATCTAAGTAATTAAATTTTATCTAATTTATTAAGAATTTAGTTGATGTAATTAAGATAAAGATAAAATACTATTAATAATTACAAGTGTAATTTATCATCCTTTATTATTTTGGTTTTTTTCAATATAGAAGTACTATGATAATAATTTAATTGAAATAACATTATGAAAGTATAAATATGATTATAATAAAGATATTACAATTTTTCATTATTGAATGATAATTTAGTAACGAGCAACCATTATCAATGACATAATATGGATTTGTCAATAAAGAAAATTACTTTGGTTTTCTTTTAAACAAATATTGTTTATTGCACTACATTTCATTTCTAATTAACAGAAGATTTATTATATAAATAACTTAATAAATATATTTAGACTAAGTTCATGATAGATTAATTTGAAATAAATCTTTACAATTAAAACTTATGGATATAAATTACAATTAGTATACAATTATGTTAATCTTTAGTAATTATAAGAGAATTATATTAAAATTAAAGCTTATGATAATGTATCATGAATAAATAAATAGTTGCCTATGATATGGTATATATATTCACCTGTTAAAATTCAAATTGATTTGTGAAACATACTTTTTTTCATTAATTATAATCCAATAATTATTAAAATATTTATTATATTCATACCAAAATTATTTAGGCTGATGATTTTGAATTTTATGATAATGCTAATGTATTAAAATACTACAACCCTATTAAAACAATAATAAATTTTAAATCAATAAAAAAAATAAAAAAGAAAAAAATTGGAGTAGCCGAGCTTCGCTCTCGGCGCCTCGTGAATGCAAATCACGCGCTCTACTAAATGAGCTACTACCCCACGCTGATTAATCTAAATATATATTTATAATAAATAGAAGTGTGATTGTAAAATATAGATATTAATCACATATAACAATTCTTTAAAAGATTTAAATTTGATTTTGAGAACCTTGTCAAATATATTAGTTTGGAATTAATTTAATAGATGTAGTAAATGAAGAATCTTCGAAAATGATTATTTGTTTTGGCGTATTTGTCCTTATGAATACGATCTCACCTTAAATACTCATTAGTTGAATTTTATAATCTTCTCTGTCATATTCAGAAATTTAAGAAGGTCTATAATATTCATGCCTATTCAATTT